>SJYX01015396.1:11129-105749 GCA_006410675.1 Oreotragus oreotragus
CCAAAGAATTGATGCTTTTGAACTGTGGTGTTGGAGAAGACTCTTGAGAGTCCCTTGGACTGCAAGGAGATCCAACCAGTCCATTCTGAAGGAGATCAACCCTGGGATTTCTTTGGAAGGAATGATGCTAAAGCTGAAACTGCAGTCTTTGGCCACCTCATGAGAAGAGTTGACTCATTGGAAAAGACTCTGATGCTGGGAGGGATTGGGGGCAGGAGGAGAAGGGGACAGCCGAGGATGAGATGGCTAGATGGCATCACAGACTCGATGGACGTGAGTCTGAGTGAACTCCGGGAGATGGTGATGAACAGGGAGGCCTGGCGTGCTGCGATTCATGGGGTCGCAGAGAGTCGGATACAACTGAGCGACTGAACTGAACTGAACTTGCAATTTTTACATATTACTCTCTTGTTTTTATTTTCTGTGCATACTAGAATGTGATCTTAACATTCAGGTTCTCTTGATACTTAGCATTACGTGGTGATAGATGACACAGGATTTTTTACCTCCACCTTGGAACATTGCCGTCTTCAACCTAGTATATTGCTTCAGAAAGGATCCTATGTCAGTGACTCAAAAGTAATTTGGTGGTCACTGAAGTATTCATGTCACAGGTTAACCCTCTCTCTTGGAGTTATCTCAGTGGACATGAATTTGAGCAAACTCCAGGCAATAGTGAAGGATAGGGAAGCCTGGTGTGCTGCAGTCCATGGCCAAAGAGTCAGACATGACTTAGTGACTCAACAACAGCAACTTGGAGTTACCACCTATGTTCCTGTATGAAACGTACCTGTTTTGTTTATTCCTGGTAGTAGCTCTGAAAGGGAGCTTGTATCCCTATTTTACAGATGAGGAAGATGAGGTTTCTTAAAAAGAAACTCCAAGGTAGCACTATTAATATAAACCCAGGTTCAGACCTAAGGCTTTTTTCTTCTGTATCTTTTTGTGTTACATAAAATTGCCTTAGTATGATATACATTTTACCATTCATTAATTAAACAGAATTGTAGTGAACAGCTGTGACATACCAAGCATTATTCTGAGTGCTGGGGATATAGTCCTGAACACTGCCTTCTCACGTTTTTTCGTTGTGTGTGATCCGTACTGTACTCATCACCTTTTCTCAGCTCTTTTGCCTGTTCATTTTGTTATTATCTCATAGGTTCACCATTCTCCTCAGTTAATCTCCCTCTTACTTTTAGACACTGGTTAGATCTACTGCTTTATCTCCGAACTTGAGGCAATGTAGCAATGAATTCTCTGGACGTCTTTCCACCCTGCCCCACTCCCAGATTTTCCTAGCACAGTTCTTTCTAATGCTGCTTTCCTTCAATTTCATCCTCTTTTAAAAGCCAGTCTTGCGTCCTGTCTTTTTCATATTCTCATGTCTTTCCATCTTTTCCAGAAGCATGCTGTATCACTGTTGTTCTTTCCTATATTTTCAACCTATTCATTTCCGCTAGCTTCTTTTCTTCGTTCTAAACATGCTCAAGTCTCTCCCATTGGAAAAAAAGAAACTTTTACCTGTGGCCCCCTTTTATTTCTCTTCACAGCACAGTGTCTTAAGAGTTGACTGAAACTTCTCCCTCTTACTCTTCCTCATTCTCCCTACAATTTGACATTGTTTCTTTCTCTGACAAGGCAGTCATTAACCCTTACTGCACTAAATCCAACACGCCCTCCAGTCCTTAGAGTACTGGACTACTCCTGTGATGTTGTGGACTGCCCTTCCTGTTTATCCTCTTCTTGTCCTCCTGTGCCTGTGAGTTTCTTCTTGGTGTTCTTCATTCTTTTATCTGCCCTTTGAGAGTGAAGATGGGGAGCTCGCACCACCCTTCTGCCTTTCTGGGCAATTACAGCTGCTCCCATGGTTTTAACTAATCACTCCAGCATTGTGTCCGTAGTCTTGATGTCTCCCCTGTGCTTGACACTCATCTCTTCTGAAGTGTCTGCTTGCTCACCCCCACTTAGTCAGATACCCAGATGTGCAAGGCAAGAATTTGGGAGTGATTTTAGATGGTTTCCTCTGCTTTATTTTCTGCTGATTTTACTTCCAAATATTTTTGAATCTAGGTGTTTCCATCCGTTCATGCTTCCACTTCATTTCCATCCATTCATTTCCTTCGGACTCTGGTGGCTCAGAGGTTAAAGTGTCTGCCCGCAATGCAGGAGACGTGAGTTCAATCCCTGGGTCAGGAAGATCCCCTGGAGAAGGAAATGGCAACCCACTCCAGTGTTCTTGCCTGGAGAATCCCATGGATGGAGGAGCCTGGCGGGCTACAGTCCACGGGGTCGCAAAGGGTTGGACGTGACTGAGTTACTTCACTTTCATTTCCTTCACTTCCTTACCTCCAGTCTTGACCTTTTAAACCCATCTTCCATGCATCTTGTAATCATTTAAAAAGGCAATTCTGACAATGCTGTACCCCTGCTTAAAACCCAGCATAGATTTCCTAGTAGTTAAAAGACAGAACCTGAGCTCCTTAACATGTCAGACATCCACGGCCTCACAGTCTGCAGTCTGCTGTGATTCTCCAGCTCGTCTGTAGCTTCCTGCCCTGCATTTGATGCGTCAGTCTACCTCCTTCGCTGGCTTAGCTTTGTTTTTCTTTTGTGATATTTTCTCTGCCTGGAAGAGTAATTCCTTCTCATGCTTTGAGATTCCTAGACCAGAATTGGCCGTTTATAAAACTAGGTACACATTTCAAATAGTACAGATCATTGAATGAATGTTGTAATACAGAGCAGTGGAGTGTCAGGAGAGTTGGAAATTTGTGCCAGACTGTGAAGTGCCACAGAGAGAGAGGAAGCAAGTTAGTCTTTTTCTTGCCTCTTACTGAGAAGCTCCTTTAGGAGCAGCATTTCCCTAGGTGTTATTTTTCTATGTGAAATCCAACAGTAGAGCAGTACGATTTATTTTTTTCTGATGCTAAAGCTGAAACTCTAGTACTTTGGCCACCTCATGCGAAGAGTTGACTCATTGGAAAAGACCCTGATGCTGGGAGGGATTGGGGGCAGGAGGAGAAGGGGACGACCGAGGATGGATGAGATGGCTGAATGGCATCACCGACTCGATGGACATGAGTTTGAGTGAACTCCTGGAGTTGGTGATGGACAGGGAGGCCTGGCATGCTGCAATTCATGGGGTCGCAAAGAGTCGGACACGACTGAGCGACTGAACTGAACTGAATACCGTGAGACTTGGTGTTCCGGGAGGGGGGTTCATGTTTGGGAGTTCATGTACACCCATGGCGGATTCACGTCAGTGTATGCCAAATCCAATACAGTACTGTAAAGTAAAATAAAGTAAAAAAAAAAAAATCTCAGGAATGTCCGTGAGATTTGATGTTAACCTTAAAGGTCGAGAGAGAGAGAGAGAGAGAGAGAGTGAGAGTGAGAGTGAGAGTGAGAGTGTGTGTATCTGTATTTGCAAGCACATACCTTCTAATGTCCGTGAGATTTGATGTTACCTTAAAGGTCTCAAGAATGTGTGTGTGTTTATAAGCACATACACTCACCTTCTAGTGTCTACTCTCTGACCTGTTATTTAACATAAATAATTATCATCAGGTTGTTATGTTTATGGTCATAACTGATGGCTACTCATATCCTGAATACTCCTTAGTACTTAATGGAAATAAGTAAATTATCTTGAAATAAGACGTGCTGTGGCCTTTTATTAAATTAAAAAAAAAAAATTAGTGTTGCCTCCCAAAACGAGACTAATTCACCTCTCCTCAACTGTGAGTTTAGAGGACATTGGCTTATATATTCCTATGTTCTTCTCAGAGATGAAAGGGTGTTCGTTCAGGTGAAAGGACTCCTCCACTGTATTTGTCCCTAACTTGGAAATATCTTGTATATTTTTAAGCCATGAATATAATGTGTGATCTTGAGAGATTATTCTGTATTCGTTACCTTGGATTGTTGTATCAGTGGTATGTATAATCAAGCTGTTCGTTAAAGAAAATTACCACTAGTTTTTTCCTCTAGTGACATAAAAAAATTACTGTAAAGTGTTTTAATTTTTGAAAGCCCCAGTTCTTTGGGCTGTTATTATCAAACATTCCTTTCCCCCCTTCCCCTCCCTTACAATCTTGTATAAGAGAGGAACTGTGATGTAGTGGTTAGGAGTTAGCCTCTGGAAGCTGTGTTGAATTGCTGCCTCTACTACTTGCTAACTTGATGACCTTGGGCATGTTACTTAACCTCTATCTCCTTAGGTTTCTTCAGCTATAAAGTGGGAGCAGTAATAGTACATAGTGAGGGTTAAATGATTGCTTTGTGGCAAACCCTTACTTTAGAACAATGTGGCAATAATAAGTGCTAAATATAGTGTTAGCTATTTTAGTATACCTAGTGCATTAGAGGAGAAGGCAAGGCACCCCACTCCAGTACTCTTGCCTGGAGAATCCCATGGACGGAGGAGCCTGGTAGGCTTTAGTCCATGGGGTCACGAAGAGTCAGACACGACTGACTTCACTTTTACTTTTCACTTTCATGCATTGGAGAAGGAAATGGCAACCCACTCCAGTGTTCTTTCCTGGAGACTCTAGGGACAGCAGAGCCTGGTGGGCTGCCGTCTATGAGGTCGCACAGAGTTGGACACGACTGAAGTGACTTAGCAGCAGCAGCAGTGCATTAGAATGTGTTAAATGTATTTATAGATATTGATTCTCACCCATGGTCTCCAAGAATATTGTTTCAGATGGTTGGCTTTAAACATATTTGGTTATCACTGAATGTTTCAGATTTTGTTCAGCCTTTAAATGGCTTTTTCTTTTTTCTTGTTCGATAGAAATGCTTAATTTTTATTCTTGTCAAACAGACAATATATTTAGTATTTTGAAAGCTTTATATTTTAAATAGTGCTGTTTTATTACTGCAGGCATGATGATTTTCATTCTTGGATTCTTCATTCATTTTTTTTATTAATTCCTTCAGCTTAAAGTAAAAGTAAAAAAGAATTCATGTGGCCACACCTTTTAGAAGCCAAGAGGAAACCTTTTAAAACTAGTATCTTTATATAAGCATTGTAGTATTAATCTTTAATAATATTGATCTTTAACAAAACCAATAGGTCGTTGAGGTATAGTATTTTCTGTTTATAAAAAAAGTAAAATAATCAAGTAGCCAATTTTGTGCTAATGTTTGTGAAAGCTGTTGGTTTAATATCACATATCTGTTGATTTCTTTAAAAATTACTGTAAAATGTTTAATTTTTGAAAGCCCCAGTTCTTTGGGCTTTTATTATCAAACATTCCTTTCCCCCCTTTCCCCCCTTACAATCTTGTATAAGAGAGGAACTGTGATGCAGTGGTTAGGAGTTAGCCATCTAAAGAAACTTATTTTTAAACAGTCTTCTTTGTGACACTATGATGTCAACAAATAAAAATCTTTATTCTGAGGAGACTATTATTGATGATTCCTCATATGGGAAAACTGGTTTGCGGATTTATACATATCGACTTCTTGTTTTTGATCAAATATTTACTCCCTGGAGCAGGAGAGCCAAACCTTTTCTGTGAAGGGGCCGATAGTAACTGTTTTAGGCTTGATGAGATATGTAGTCTTTATCTTAACTACTCACCTCTGCTCTTGTAGCAGAAAGCAGCCATAGATGATACGTAAATGAATAGACAAGACTGTTCCAATAAAATGTATTTACAAAAATTGATCCATTGTGAAGGAGGAAATTTTACCCACAGTCTGACCACTGCATGAGAATATGAATTTTACTTCTTGTGGTCTTTCTGGTAGAAACCTCAGGTATTTATTTCCTAATATGAACTGATCTTTTTTTTGGTTTGTTTTTTATTTTTTGTGAACTGATCTTCAATTTAGACTAATTGACTTAAATGTTAATATTAATCAACAGAGCACAAAACTGAACCTAGATAAGTCTGTGTTAGCTTTTTATGTCATAAAATTTTAAATTCCAACTTGAAATAAAAATAATTTGAACTTTAGAGTCAGAAAGAACTAAGTTTGTATTTAATAGTACCTAGTTGCTTTGTGATCATGGACAGATTATTTCCACATTTCACAGTTTCAATTTCCTTGTTTATGGGATGGGAATCATAGTGGCTATCTGCCACGGTTTTATTTTCTGTTTAACTCTATTTGCCATTTCAGTTTAGCAGAGTTATTTTAGTCACGTGTCTCTTTCAGAACCTAGGAGAGAACTGTGCTCAGAGGTGAGCATCTCTTCCCTAGTCATTCTTGAGGTATCAAAACTCTTGAAATTTCAAAATGCTTGGACATTCATGTCAGATAGTTTTTATGACATTTTTTCAGTTTTGTGTTTAGATTTTTAGTTTTATATTTCTTGGACAGGTTATATAAAAGTGGTATATAAAAATATATAGTGAAATTTTTATCTTTATCAGTGGAGGCTTGTTCCAGAATCTGTTAGAATTATAGTTTTTCTCTTATTGACGGCCTATCAGAGAAGCAGATTATTTGGAAATAGTTCCTGTTATATGCTCAATATATTCTTCATTTAACTGGAAATTGGTATCCTCATTAGGCAGATCTTAGCATTACCAAAATGATATTTGTTCATCTTTACGAGCAAATCTTGTTTGGAATAAAAAAACAATCTATAAACACATGATTCTCAGTGTATCTTGTATATACTATGTGTTTTTAGGTAAGGTATGGATTCAGGTCAATTCAGTCGCTCAGTCTTGTCCGACTCTTTGCGACCCCATGAACCACAGCACGCCAGGCCTCCCTGTCCATCACCAACTCCCGGAGTCCACCCAAACCCATGTCCGTTGAGTTGGTGATGCCATCCAGCCATCTCATCCTCTGTCATCCCCTTCTCCTCCTGCCCTCAATCTTTCCCAGCATCAGGGTCTTTTCAAATGAGTCAGCTCTTCTCATCAGGTGGCCAAAGTATTGGAGTTTCAATTTCAAAAGTCAGTCCTACCAATGAACACCCAGGACTGGTTGGATCTCCAAGATATGGATACATTGTAAAATATATCCTTAGTAACTTGGCTACTCAGAATGAAAGGTTACTGAATCCTATGAAGATGGATAAGTACTGCTGGTTGTCTCAGTATAAAGTTCTTAAGTTAGTACTCTAGTTAGGTTCAGGTGAGGGCAGGAGAGGAGGTTGTGACACTGGTAGGTTAAGAGGTGAGGTATTTCTAAATATGATCTTAGGTTTTAAGGACATAAATCAACTACTTTGTGAAGTTTTTTTTTAATGGCAAAAGTTTAGCACTCAAAGCAAACAGTAAAACTAGGCTGAATAGATAATGGAATTTGATGTGATGTTATTTTTTAACATTAAGTATAGCTGTGTATTGGGATTCCCTGGTGGCTCAGAGGTTAAAGCGTCTGCCTGCAATGCGGGAGACCTGGGTTCTATCCTTGGGTCAGGAAGATCCCCAGGAGAAGGAAATGGCAACCCACTCCAGTATTCTTGCCTGGAGAATCCCATGGACGGAGGAGCCTGGTGGGCTACAGTCCACAGGGTCTCAAAGAGTCGGACACGACTGAGCAACTTCACTTCACTTCATAGCTGTGTATTTGATATTGCTCATTTATAGTGATAGTTCTCATATGGCTTGTGGTTTTTATAACATCCTATTATGCTTCTGTTATATTTGAAAGCTTAATTTTTAAAAAATATTTTTAAAACTTTTTAAAAGCTAAGAAAAAAGATTCATGTTATATTTTGATGAAACTAAAATTCACAGTTGATATTAAATAATAAACATTTACAGTAAAAATTTTAGAGTCTCTGTTTTCTAGCTTTTATGTCAGATATTGTTTTTAAAAATGGAAATTTAACTTTATATTCTTACCTTTTTATAGTATAATGACTGTAATTTAGCCTTTTTCCTTTCTTAAAAAATATTTGTTGAATGCCGACTGTGTAGGCATAGGAGTTATGATGGTGAGCATTAAAATCTGTGATATGTACTATGAAGAAAAAATACAAGTGCTCTGAGAACATAAAACAAGAATATGTTTCATGTACGTAGGGTTCAAGGGCTTCCCTGGTGGCCCAGGTGGTAAAGAATCTGCCTGCAATGCAGGAGGCCCGGGTTCAATCCCTAGTTTGGTAAGATCCCCTGGAGAAGGGAATGACCACCCACTCCAATATTCTTGCCTGGGGAATTCCTTGGACAGAGGAGCCTGGCAGGCTACAGTCCATGAGGTCACAAAGAGTCAGACACGACTGAGTGACTCATACACATAAACACACACACACACGTAGGGTTTTAGTAAAGCTTCCTCGGGACGTAATGTCTGACTGAGACAAAGGGTGAGTAATTAAGTAGACAGAGTGGGGAAGAGGTATTTCTAGCAAAGGGACTCTTCTTTACAAAGGCTTTGAATGTGAAGGGAACCAAACACATTGGAGAATCTAGAAAGAAGTCCAGGGACTGGAGCAAAAGGATCAAGGAGAGAACAGAATAATGATAGAAGTCGAGTACAGAGGCTCTCTTCAGAGTGCAGAGGGCTTTGTAGACCACTTCACTAAAGATCTTGATTTTCACCCTAAAAGCAGTGGGATGTCATTAAAAGGTTTTAAGAGGGCAGTTGATGAGGTCAGATGTGCATGTTTTAAAGATCCCTCTGATAGCAGTAGAGCAAACAGAATGAAAGGAGACAAGAGTGAAGTGGAGAAAAAAATTTGGTGGCTTTGCAATAGTCCAGGCAATGGATGGTTATAACTTGAATGATAGTGACTGAAAAAGAAGTAAAGGGAGAATTACAGGTTCAAGATGTATTTAGTAGGTAAAATTCTTTGGCATTGATAGATTATCAGGGATTTGAGAGAATGTTGTCATGGATGACTTCCGGCGTCTGCTTTTCACAGCTGGAAAGCCATGATACATTTAGTAATGTACAAAACTCTAGAAAGAGAAGCCAGAGATGAGGGTGGAGGTGGATCATGAGTTCATTTCTTTGAATACAGTCAATTCTTGAAGAATTTGGGAAGAGAGAAAAGAAGCAGCAGTTAGACGAGAATATAAGATAGAAGATTTTAAAGTCTGTGAAAGTGTACGGCATGTTTAAATACTCTGTGAGAAGCATCCAATAGAAAGGGAAGTTTTTAAATTATTGAAAGAGGGGAGGTGGTAATTAAAGGATCAGAAGTTTTTACAAAGGCTAGAAAGAGCATACCTAAGTGGAATTACTGGTCTTAAACAAGATATACGCTTCCTCTAGTGTTGTAACAAGAGTAAGAAAGAAGTGGGTTCTGTGAATTGGTAAGCTTTTAGTAAGGGTGTTTTTTTTCCTGAGGAATGGAACTGTCCTTTGCTGAAAAGAGTTGAGACTGAGGAAGAGGGCAGAAATCAGCTTGAGGAGGATGGAGATTTAAAATAGTTATAGTGGCTAGTGAATTGAGGAACACAGAATTTTCTGGCCTCATTGACAGAAAAATTTTAATTTAATAAATGTCACTTAAATGTTATCTTTAAATGTATCAGATTTGGGAGAAACAGTAAGAAAGTGAACCTGCTTGGTCGAAGAGTTCATGATGACCCTGTGAACGCCTAAGCAGTGACATCAGTTTGCTAAGACCTCACTATTCTGGATGTTAAAGCAGGGTCACTGGTTGCAGTGCCACAAATAGAGCTGCTATACATTCTTTTTTTAAATTTGCATTCTTATTGTCATATAATTTTACTTAACTTTTAGTGTTACTTATGTTGGGTAGACCTAGTTTGTTTCTAATTGATATTCTTTTTCCCTTTTTCAGGCAGGCAGAAGTCCTGAAGGCTGACATGACAGGTACTGTCTGACTCATTTGTTTTTCACAACTTATTTTATACCATTAAATTAAGAGAGAAGTGTGTCATCTTATTATACTACTTGTAGTATTGTTCTGGTTGCCAAATATTTATTGTTTTTAGAGTTTGAATTTTTACTTAGATGGCTCATCAAAATTTTTTATAATCTGTGCTACATTGACTTGAATATTGCCTAGTTTAATGCATATAATCATTTAACTTTGACATACTTTATTAGCGATTTAAGAGATATAGAAAAAATAATTCACCTACCATATAAACGCAAGTACCAACATTAGGTTTATGTCTTCCTGTTTATAATTCCCCAAACCTAAATAGTAAATAAGCCTTCAAAAAAAAATATTTTCAGGAAAACTCTTGCAGATTGAAAGTCCTTGAAGTTGAGCTACCTTGCCACTTTTCTCTCTTAGCTTTTTGTTTTCAGTAATAGCCAAGGTGTTTTTGAAACAATAATTGGACTTAGCCACTAAAAGGAGCAGATGACTTGAACTCAAAATTGGAAAGTACATGGCAGCAGCTATGTAGTGGTCAAGATGTTCTCTTATAGCAGCATGCTTTCTGTATAACTATGCTGAAATGTTTTTTAAAATGTAGGTGCTAGTGGATCTCTTTCTAATTTTTGAAGATTTTAGTTCTGCAGTGAAACCCACAAAAAGAGTTAAACTTGTTGTAAACTGCATACCTGCTAAAATTTACAGCCAAGAGGAAATGAGCTATTTGGATGTGTTTTTCTCAATTTCTAGAGTTGCAGGCTAATATTCTAACAATTTTGAGTAATCTCACTGTCATCTTGTTCAAGGGGAAAAAAAAGCCCAAATCACTTTTTCTTAGTTTACAGTTCTTCCTATTATTAACATAGCTGTCATTATCCTCCATACTGTAGCTACTGGGTCAGCTCTGCGCTCTGCTCTATTATGCCTCTTTGTGTTAGCATTGTAATCTGCATTGTCTCATAAAAGTTGTATATGGAGCAATCTCAGGCAGTCTGTATACCTTTTACATTTTCTTAACTCTTGAACACCCTCAGTAAGAAAGCTTAGGGTTTGACTTTTGTAGGGTACATCTGTTGTACCCAGAAGGTGACTTATCCCTAAGATATTAAGTCTGCTCATTCAAATGCTAGTCTCTCTGATGGGTCAGAGTTAATGATACCTTAAAATCCTTTCCCTGCAGCCGATGAGTTGAAGCAGGGTTGAATAAATCTATAAATTTATTTATTTAGTCATTAAAAGCTTAATAAGGGGCCAAGAACCTGATACCAAAAAATAGACTCTATATTTTAGTTTCTAGCAGACTCTCGTGAGGATTAACTCTAATATCTGGGAGATTCTGTGTGCAGAATAAGATTATGATGCCTGTAGATACTAATAGCAAACCTAAAGAGGAGTGAAGACTGTGCCGTTGCAAAACCTTGAAATGCAACCAGACAGGCTAACTAGCAGTCAGAAATATATAACTGAAAAGTCCATTATTAAGTTCTATTGAGGCAGCTCACTATCAGTTATTGCACTTATAAGCCTAGTAATAGGAAAGGCTGATGTGCCTTGTAGGACTCTGGCAGACAGTACAGCCCCAGTTTGGTATTACATAGAGTCATAGCCTGACTTCCTGATTTCATCTTGCACCCAGTTTCTCGTTTGGCCTCTTGAGCAGTTTAATCACTTGTCTGCTCATTTACATTAAATAGCAAGTATGCGTTGCTCACAAAAGTGTCTTGACAAGCAGCCTACCGATTGGTAAAATAACACTCATTGTCAAAACTTTATTGGCTTGACATATATAGGAAAGTAGGAGTAATAGCAGAATGTTCAAACAACTGCTGGATTGTGAGCTGACAGGAGGCTTCTGGAAGGGCAATTGTGAGAATGATTCAAAAGAAGAAGAAAAGCTTCTTTGAACAAAGAGATACAGTTATTAATGTAAGAGTAAACAGATCAACTTGGCAGTCCACCGTTTCAAATGGGGTGACTTCTTATGAGGCATATGACTTCTCTGGTATAAATACATAGATATCCATACCAAAATGAAAGGGTGAATCATTCTCTCTCTCATTTTTAAGCCTTTTTCATTTCATGGTGTTATTTCAGAACTAAAAGACAAATACAGAAGTATTTTGAAAGAGTCAGTCATTAGCCAGAAGGTGAAAGTTTCATCTGAAATGTAGTAGTATAAAACTTTTGGAGCAGTCTGTGATATGCATTTAAAGCGGGTTTTTGCTTTGGTGAATGGAGAGTGAAGGAATTGTTGGTGTGGCATAATGGCCTTAACTATCTGTTTATCTGTTTACTGTTTTTGTTTTGTCACTCAGATTCTAAGCTGGGTCCAGCCGAAGTCTGGACATCCAGGCAGGCTCTGCAGGACCTGTACCAGAAAATGCTTGTTACTGATTTGGAATACGCTTTAGACAAGAAAGTAGAACAGGATCTGTAAGTATTACCATTTGGGATGTCCCTGTAAGATCAAGAATCTCACCGAGACTTTAGAAGAGAGCAATTTGGTTGTTTCTTTTTAACCTATTTCAGAGTAAGCTATCTCAATGGGAAAAAAAAGAAATTCTAATATTTGTGATGTTTTGAACAAACTGACCTTTGGGGTAAAGAGGAGAAATGTTCAGAGTTGAGTTTTATTAAGGTGTTTAGGGCATATCATAAAAACAAATCTATATATATTTCAAGTGCTGAGAAACAGTGTTTGGATTCTCTGTATTGTATTCAGTCCTGTATTTAAGCTATGATTTAGAAAAGGAAGTGTTCAGAGCAGGCGTTCTTTGATAAATGCAATTCTATAAATCTCTCCCAAAGGAAAATACATTGTAAGGAAAGTTATTCCTTTTAATCAAATAAATAGATATTTCCTTCCCCCACTCCTCAGCAAGACTAAGAAAAATTTTACGTATTTAGGCTATTCCACTCATTCTTTCTATGGGCTGTGAAATGGCAGATAACCAGATTCCCAAGTGAGTAAATAAATTCCTTTCATGGAAGGCCTTGCTTTATAAATTGAAACAAGGACATTAGCCTGGTGGAAAATTAAAAGTCAAGAATATTCTGTTTACCTAAGTTTTGGTGAAAATTAGTTTTTCATAATCTAATTTTCCTGATTTTTGCACATCTGACCTTTATATTGTTAGAAGACCTAGTAATAGAATTTAATCACAACCACTCAAACACGTATTTTTGATATTAGAGTCATGGATAAGATGGCATCAAAATTGCTGAGGGAGTGATTGCCCTCAGAAATCTTTAAAAACCCCAGTGCTTCAAAAGAGTCTCAAAAGCTGCCGTTGATAAAGAATTAGGTACTTTCCAGGTAGGTTGTAAACCCTTTATCTATATTTGCATCCTTAAATGAAGCCAGTATATCTTCCTTCCGTGTTAGTTCTGGTTTTTTTTTGTTTGTTTGTTTCTTTCTTTTCCCCCTGTGATTTCCAAATTAGGGAGCAACTCTACTTCGCCATAACTAAATTTAAAATGACCCTCTGTACAACTTGATTAATGAATGAAAGGCATTTTATAACAGGATTTTGGTATGCCATATTTCAGCACTGTTCTTTCTTAGTTTGAATAGCCAAAACTGAACTGTCAAAAATAAGTTTATATTTTAAGCTCTAGCAAAAATATTAACCCCAAGAGAAACAAAACTATTAAACAGAAATATAACCAAGTGTTATAGGAAATAAGTTTTAGAGAAATAAGAAATATGGCTTAATATTTATAAGGAAACCACCACTCCCCACCCCCCACCCCCCAGGCATGCCACTTGATAGAAGACATTTTTTGGTGCAATGATATAATGTATGAAAATTTGTTAATAGCTTACTTTTACTTTGGTCTTACCACTGTAGTTCTAAGTTTGTACCGGCATTCTTAAATAGGTTCTAACTCTAGTAACCCTAAAAGATTAATAACTGAAGCCACAGTCTGATTATTCGAACATTTGGTAAGTGTTTACTAAGGTCAGTTGCATTCTACTGCTTGTCTAGTCTTGTTCAAAGGGGAGCATAAAGTTATTTAAGTGAATAACTTTAATGCAGGTTTACTGTCTAGTGTGTTATAATTATAACAAACAGTTCTTTCTTGTTCTCAGGGGGACCAGTGTCTGCCCAGTGAGTCACTGCTATACCAAATAGAATTACATTTTGTTTTCAGCTGGAATCATGCCTTTAAGAATCAGATCACAACACTACAAGGCCAGGCAAAGAATCGAGCAAACCCGAATCGGAGTGAAGTTCAGGCAAACCTTTCTCTGTTCCTAGAGGCAGCTAGTGGCTTCTATACTCAGGTGAGTTTGGCACTACCTACCAGTTTTCTTAAAAATCAGTGGTGAACATTCCCTTTGTGTACATCTTATTTGTATAGGCACTTTACGTACCCGTAGTATGGTTCATCTAGGAGTTGATCATCTGTAATCTCAAATTTTAAAAAAGTCCAAAATAATTTACCGTAAGACTTTTAAAACAGTAAAGACTCTGCTCTTTAAAAGGCGATGGTTCACCTTAAAGGTTGGAGGTATAATTGTATGAATAGAAAAAGGGTAATGATAGCAATGCCTTAGTGAAGCTGCAGAAGTACAGTTACAAGTGAACTGACTTTGCTTCATTAGAGCAAATGTGAATGTATGGGTATAGTCACTAAGAAAGCTTAACAGCCATGTTGTGCCAGGTAAGAAAGTCAAACTCTGTGATCTCAAATGAGTTTCTCTAGTATTAAGTATATAGTAGAATATATCTGGAGCTTCAAACGCTGTTAAGCTACCTAAGAGATAGAGTGGCCTTTCCTCAGTTTCAATAATAAGCTGTTATTTATTGTTCTCAGAAACTTTCCCTGCCCTTAGTTATATCTCGATATGACTTCTAAATCACATGAGGTAGAGTAATTCTTTTTTGGACAGACGAATAATTATTTTTGGACAATGAATTTTATTTAAGCAGAATTCCTTTGAAAACTTCATCCCATTCACTTGTAATAGCATTCATAATTTAATAAAATGTGTATAAATTCTCATCTTAAAATGGCAAGGCAAGATTTTGAGGAGCTTGCACCAAAGAAATTCACAGAACCTTCTCTCTGTGCTGCTGCTTGACCACTGCTACCTATATTTTGTCTGTTTTGGTTTTGCTGTTTAGAAAAGACTGTTGAAAGATATCAAATAGGTGCCATCTTATAGATTTACTTAGACTAAAAAATTCATCACTGTTCATCATTGAAAGAACTCAAGTATGGTTCTTGTTCTCACACTTCAATTTTTAATTGCTTCCAGCTTTTAGCAAAAGTTGGTATTTCTGGAGAGAGAGGGGTTGTGGTTTGACTTGACTGATCCTTAGGGCAGATGTTAAAGGTTAATTCATTCTGCAGGTAACTGTTAAAAATCTGTTCTTTGTAAGACACAGTACTAGACACCAAGGATTAGAGGGAAGAGAGACCATCTTTTGACTTTTAAAGGACTAATCCAGTCTAAATGTGGAGATGGATATATTAATAGATACTTTTTTTTGGCTTCTCCATTATAAAAAAAGCATACCAATGCCAAGAGATTTGAAAATTATAAAAAGTCAAAGCATTTTTCCTTACCCTCTCATTCAGGATAAATTACTGATGAGTAGAGTTTTTAACACTATTGATAATCACTTTTGTTTTCCCAGAAAGTTATCATTTATGTTTTTAAATTTCCATCAACAGTGTATGCAAGTGTCTATCTTGACATACACTCAGCAGCATCAAGTATTTCAGTAAAGGCAAATGAATGATTAATTGATAACATACTTCATAGATGGAGAATAATTTAATGTCTAGTTACTACTGATGTTGAACTTCTTTCATTCTTTATTAGATATTTGTATTTTATACAATCAGTTTAATCATATATTTTCCCCATCCATTGTTCAGACTCTAATTTTTTCCGTAGTAATTTATCTGAGCTCTTTCTGCATAGGGATATTAATTTTTCTTCCTTTTTTTTTTTGGACAAACATCTTTTTTCCAGTTTCTTCTTGTCCTTTCATTTTGTTTGAAGTTTTTTGAAATACAGAACTTACATAGTTTTTGTTCTTACAGTACAGGTTTTTCTTTGTGCATTTGTCCATAGATCAATAGATAATAATTACAATTTAAAGGAACAAATAAGTATTATATTCAAATACTAAAATTTGGAAGCAACACCAATATCCTACAATAGAGTAATGGTTAAATAAATTATAAACCATCTGTAAAATGGAATTATGAAACTATTATAAATGGTATTTATGAAGGTTTTTTAAATTGAAGTTTAGCTGGTATACAATATTATGTAAGTTTCAGGTATACAACAGAGTGAGTCACAATTTTTAAAGGTTGTACTCTGTTTATGCTTGTGTGCTTGCTAAGTCACTTCAGTCATGTCTGACTCTTTCGCCCTGTGGACTGTAGCCCACCAGTCTCCTCTGTCCATGGGATTCTCCAAGCAAGGGTACTGGAGTGGGTTGCTGTGCTCTCCTCCAGGGGATCTTCCCGACCTAAGGATCAAACCTACCTGCCTGTCTGATGTCGTCTGCATTAGCAAGCGGGTTCTTTACCACTAGTGCCATCTGGGAAACACTTACTCTGTTTATAGTAATTATGAATATTGGTTATAGTCCCTGTGCTGTATGATGTGTCCTCCATACTGTTTTCCCCACTGACTGTACCAACTTACATTTCCACCAGCAGTGTATGGGGGTTCCCTTTTCTCCATGTCTTCATCAACATTTGTTATTGGTGATTTTTTTGATGATAGCCATGACAGATGTGAGGTAATAACTCATTGTGGTTTTAATTTGCATTTTTCTGATAACTAGCAATGTTGAGCCTCTTTTCATTGCCTATTGGCCATCGGTATGTCTTCACTGAGAAGGTGTTTGTTCAGATCTTCTGGCATTTTTTAATCTAGTTATTTGGTTTTTTGATCTTAAGTTTCATGAGCAGTTTATGTATTTTGGATATTAACCCCTTATCAGTTTTCTCTCATTTGGTAGGTGGTGTTTTCATTTTGTTGACAGTTTTCTTTGCTCTGCAAAAGCTTTTAAGTTTAATTAGTTCCTGTTTATAGGAGAAGGAAATGGCAACCCAGTCCAATGTTCTTTCCTGGAGAATCCCAGGGACGGGGGAGCCTGGTGGGCTGCTGTCTATGGGGTCGCACAGAGTCGGACATGACTGAAGCGACCTAACAGCAGCAGCAGGTCCTGTTTGTGAAGATTTTTTTTTTTATGATCAGGAAATTGTGTTAAATGAAAAATCATGATATAAAATTATCTATACAGTTGGACTCTAAACGTTAGTTGAATAGTCTCAGCTCAGTGGAGTATTAACAAAAATGGTATGTCTCCCTATTCCTAGCATACACACACCCCCCCAATTACTACTTTCAACTATACTTCTTTGAATTCCAGGTTCCCATCATAACCTTTTGGACAGATTTTGTACTATTCTCATTGCTCTTAGGTTTTTATAATAAACAGTCTAGTTTTAAAACTCCAGTCTCATCTCCAACCTAAATCTCCTACAAACCTACACCTCCTCCATGTAGTGGAAATCTAAACTGTGAACACAACTGAAGTCGGGAGGAGCAATAGAGACTTGGTGGAGGTATTGGATTGGCCAAAAGATCTTATGGAAAGACCAGAATGAACCTTTTGGCCAACCCAATAGAGTATCCATCTTCTGCAGTACAGTTTTATATTAGCCCTTACATAGACTATCTTGAAAAATGATTCTTAACCTTTTTTTTTATGATGTGAAACACATGTAACACATTTCCAAGGGTTTGATTGGACACTGATAAATCCAAACGAATCTGCAAGGAAGTATAGTAGGAATCATTTTTGTTGAGGTAGCAGGTTATTTGCAAAAACATTTTATAAGCAAGTCAATAATAAAATCATTAAATGTCTGAAAATATTGTTTTATAAGGGAAAATATTATTTTATAAAGGAAAATATATAAATAATCTAATTTTGAAATTTGTTTTTTGAAATTTTTGTAGTAAGTATTGCTCTTTCCCCCACTGCATTCCACGGGCCCTGGTTGAGTAATTATACCAGTCATAGAATGAGCAGCAGTAAACTTCTTCAGATCTCAACATTAATAGAACTTGTTAGTAACATTTTTTTTTTTTTGTTGTTATCTTGACTTGATAATTGAAACAGTTAAATGGTGTTGTAAACAATAATGTTCTGTACATCTTTTTTGATGACATGTGGTATAGATTAAGCTACTAGACTGGGGAAGTACACCAGGTCCAAATCATTGTACAGCTTTAAAGACTAAGATGAGTTTTGAATTTTAATCTGGAGTATAGTTGCAAGTCATTGGGAAGTAGACAGGGGAATAGCATGATAAAATTTGTATTTTTAAAAGATTACTTTGGATATTGCTTGGAGATTGATTTAGCAGGGGTCAAGAATGGAAGGTAGATAGTGTGCTGCTGTGGCAATGGGAAGATATTGATGGATTTTTAAAGTATGACCAGGACTTCCTAATGGATTGGATCAGATGTATGGAGTCAGGATAGGGGAAGAGTCAGAGATAACTTATCAGATTGAGCGGCTAGTTGACTGGTTGTACCATTTACTGAGATAGGGAACACTGAGGAAAAGACAACTCTATTCATGCTACGCTGGGGAGATAGATGCCAGTTTGACATATAAGTGGAGAGGTCAAATAGGTAATTTGATAAGCTAAGCTAGGAGCTCAGTGAAAAGGTCAGAGCCAAAGTAAAATTTATGATTACAATAAAGTACCCTGACTTAGACATTAGGGTTTTGCATTCAAAACCGTAGAACTAGGTGGGAACAGGTTTAGCACAGGAGGAGCCACATTTCAGTAGAAGTAAATCAGAGAGGAATCTTAGAAGACAAAGAGAAAAGCATTTCACTATGAGGAGGGAGTAACCAACTCAGTTGAGTGCTGCAAAGAAATCAAGTAAGGTGATTAAAAAGGATCAGTTGGATTTGACACACAGAAGTCATTAGTGAAATTAGTGGATACCGTATTTCCTCGTTTCTAAAACATTTCATATTTTAACACCTCTGAGATAGGGATACATTTACAAAGGATGGTCAGTTCACCATTTAATTGACAGTTTTTTACTCTGTTACATAAATAATAGTTCATCTTACACTTTATGGTATCTTGGATTTGATGAAATTTGACTTAAGTTGAGTGGTTGAGATAGAAATCTGATTAGAATGGATTGAAAAGAGACTGATACATGATTATCCTCATTTCTGTTTTCTGTGAAGATGATTTTGACTTATATATCATTTTGTTAACTATTGGTGTTTAAAGCATGGTGCTTCAAACCAGAACCAGATTGTCAAATGAAGTAAAGATGTAACATTATGCTGTATGGGTTTTTTTAAAACACGAAAAAAACAGAACAGTAAAGTAGTCCTTACTCTTAAGAAATGGGAGCCAAAAAGAAAGCATTAAGTATCTGTAGTAATTAAAAGATATTCTGTGTATTAATAGTGAAAGTATAAAGTGAAAGTCGCTCAGTCATGTCCAACTCTTTGTGACCCCATGGACTATACAGTCCATGGAATTCTCCAGACCAGAATACTGGAGTGTAGTAGTCTTTCCCTTCTCCAGGGATCTTCCCAACCCAGGGATCAAACCCATGTCTCCCACATTGCAGGTGGATTCTTTACCAGCTGAGCCACAAGGGAAGCCCAAGAATACTGGAGTGGATAGCCTATCCCTTCTCCAGGGGATCTTCCCGAGCCAGAAATCGACCAGGGTCTCCTGCATTGTAGGCGGATTCTTTACCAACTGAGCTATGAGAGAATCCCTGTGTAGTCATATTTAGTTCTAAATTCTTAGGNCTGAGCCACAAGGGAAGCCCAAGAATACTGGAGTGGATAGCCTATCCCTTCTCCAGGGGATCTTCCCGAGCCAGAAATCGACCAGGGTCTCCTGCATTGTAGGCGGATTCTTTACCAACTGAGCTATGAGAGAATCCCTGTGTAGTCATATTTAGTTCTAAATTCTTAGGGTAGATTGAAGAGCTAAGGAGCAGTGGAGTAGTATAATAGAGTTTTCACAGAATAATTGCCAAATATAGTTTTGTTGAGCTTATTAAACATCTGTTTCTCTTTAGTCCCACCTTGTTTCTGCCTCAACTCGTGCTTTCTCACCTGGAATCCTTTGAACCAGAAGGATTTTTTCCAGTATCTCTACCTACAACTCCTGGGTTCCGGCAAAAATTTTATTGTAAGACAGCCACATGAAGTTTCAACCATATTTGATTTACTTTTCTTAAACATCCTTTTTTTCTTCTGTAGATATTCAACTGTGCCTAATTTTCCAGTCTGTTCTTTGAATTGTTTGTTTATCCTCTGTCATGTTTCTTCTTGCTGTCTTCCACAGAATCTGTTTTAGGGTTTTTCCCATTTTTTGCTCCTTTTTTTTCTATTTTCAGACTCTTCATTCTGGGCACTGGTTTTGTTTGCTGAGCTTTACGTCAGTAAATTGCTTGCACATGGCAGATATATAGGTATAAGTACAGTTGTAGATAACCCCTGTGTTTCGTGAGAAGGGAATGTAGGAATTTATATTTGGTTACAGAGGTGCTTTTTATCTTAGGAAAAGAGTGAGATACTATATATTATTCTGAGTTGGGTCCCCCAAGGTATCTGATTTTGTTTTGTGAAATCTATTTATTAGAGAGAGTGGTGTTTGAATCAAGATATTTCTAATTCTGTAATATTAGTCAAACAACTCAATATTTTTGTTGCTTTCATACCCTCATCTGAAAAAAATGAAGCTTCATACCTGTGTTGAAGGAACATATTGCATTGCTACTAGTTTATCACAAGGATTAAGTGAGACAAACACATAGCCCAGGGATTGAAACTTATTATAGGCATAGAATATTCCATTGGTTTATGCTATCATGTTTGATATCTTTCTCTCTCTTTCTCATCTCTCCTACGCTCCCTTCCCTACTTTATGTACCTATCTTGCTCATTTAGCTGTGAGCTCCTTAAGCACACAGATTTTTTAATTTATCTCTGTGTCCCTATTGTTTTCCATGGTTGTGTGATACAGTAACCAAGTATTTGAATGATGATCATTTCAGTTCAGTTCCTCAGTCATGTCCGACTCTTTGCAGCCCCATGAACTGCAGCACACCAGGCCTCCCTGTCCATCACCAACTCCCGGAGTCCACCCAAACGCATGTCCATCGAGTCGGTGATGCCATCAAACCATCTCATCCTCTGTCGTCCCCTTCTCCTCCTGCCCTCAATCTTTCCCAGCATCAGGGTCTTTTCAAATGAGTCAGCTCTTCGTATCAGGTGGCCAAAGTGTTGGAGTTTCAGCTTCAACATCAGTCCCTCCAATGAACACCCAGGACTGATCTCCTTTAGGATGGACTGGTTGGATCTCCTTGCAGTCCAAGACTCTCAAGAGTCTTCTCCAACACCACAGTTCAAAAGCTTAATTCTTTGGCTCTCAGCTTTCTTTATAGTCCAACTCTCACATCCATACATGACCACTGGAAAAACCATAGCCTTGACTAGACGGACCTTTGTTGGCAAAGTAATGTCTCTGCTTTTTAATATGCTGTCTAGGTTGGTCATAACTTTCCTTCCAAGGAGTAAGTGTCTTAATTTCAGGGCTGTAATCACCATCTGCAGTGATTTTGGAGTACAGAAAAATAAAGTCAGACACTGTTCCCACTGTTTCCCCATCTATTTGCCATGAAGTGATGGGACCGGATACCATGATCTTAGTTTTCTGAATGTTGAGCTTTAAGCCAACTTTTTCTCTCTCTTCTTTCACTTTCATCAAGAGGCTCTTTAGTTCTTCTTCACTTTCTACCATAAGGGTGATGTCATCTGCTTTTAAGTAAATATTTGAATGACTGAGAGTAGAATGTGAAGAGCTGTGTGGAGGGCCAAGAATTAAGTGCTTGAGGCTATTAACGAGGGAGAAAAGTATTTAAATGAAGGACACTGAAAAGAAATGATTGGCAAGAAAAAAATAACTAGAAAAGCTTAGTGATCAGTCATAAAATCAGCTGTTTTCAGTGTGACAGAGAGATCCAATAGGATGATGACTAGGAAACATCCATTGTATTTGCTTATTTTTAACAAGAAGTCTTTGACAGCAGTTTCAGTAGAGTGGTTGTGGATGGTGGGATGGGGAGCGGAGAGGTTGTGTAAAAGATCATAATGGACTAAGGAGTGAGTAGGAATTGAGAAAGCAGATATGATACTTGTGGACTCCTTTGAAGGAATTCTGTTGAGAAGAAGAGACATTAGAAGCTTGCTAAAGGAGAAATCTAGAGTCAAGGGAAAGTGCTTCGGTTCTGTGTGTTTTGTTTTATAGTAATAATTATTGTTTATTTTTTGTGGGCTACATTTCATAGGCCATAGCAAAGAAGCTTGATAAGTTGAAAGTAGATTTTTAAAATGAGGGAATGACAGGCAGGAGGCAGAAAAGAATGAAACAGCATGCTCAGACAGAGAAGTTATTTCTCAGGGAGAGAAGGAACCCTGTCATACCATAAGACTAGAGAAGAAAGGAAGAAAGAGTGGATGTCTATATAATGTCAAAAGTTCCTTCCAGATCTCCACAGATGTATAGATCTGTGTATGCAGAGACCCAAGTTTGACCTCGGGCTTAAGAAAATAAATCTCAAGAAACTCCTGAAGTCTGCCAAATATTTTGGTTTGTATTTAAGTCAAATTTGTAACCAACTAGTCTTTAATGAGTTTTGTGTGTTTCTAAGAGGAAAACAAAATAGAGAGAGAGATAGGTAATCTCACGGAATTGCTTGCTGAATGAATCTGAAATTGCCTACTCAGGTAAAATCTTTTTTTTCCCCTAAATTGCTGCTGTTCCTTTTAGATGTACATCTTGGATTGCTCTAATACTTGGCAAGTCAAATGATATGATTTGTAATGAATGTTACTAGTTATCCTGTGAAAGGTTGTCCTATCTTAGGTCTTAGCAGTATGTAATATTAGTTGCACATGTTAAAAGTATACCAACATTACTGTTAGAGCACTTCTGACTTAATACTAATCCTTGCTTATGTTTTCCTTTCAGTTATTACAAGAACTGTGTACAGTCTTTAATGTAGATTTACCATGCCGTGTGAAGTCTTCCCAGTTGGGAATTATCAGCAATAAACAGATGCATACCAACGCCATAGTGAAGCCACAGTCTAGCTCCTGTTCCTATATCTGCCAGCACTGCCTCGTTCACCTTGGAGACATTGGTGAGCCCTTGGTGTGAAGGAATTGATAATACATTCATGCTTTTCTTTGGAGTAGTCATAGAAAGATTATTTTCTTTTAAACAAGCATACACATACAACTTAGATTGTCATGAGAGTAAACTATAAAATGTATTTTAAGAAACTTTGATTTTCTGAATGCTTTGAGATTGGCAAAGGATCTTGAAGTAACTTTCATATTCAGATTTTATGCAGATATAGGCAAATAATAAACCAGCAAAAATGTAATCAAAACTTAATTTTTCAAAGTGATGCCATAATATTTTCTGAAAGAGTGTACTCCTTTGGAATTGTGGCATTTATAAAAATTACTCCTCTTGAACCTGGGTTGCCTTCTTTTCTTCCTACCAGTGCATTAAAAGTTCATTTTTAATTGTTTGCTTTTTACAGTTCAATTTGTATTTCCATTTTATATATTTTATCTGGGAATGTTATGTAATATATATATTCTTGTTCATTCCTTTAAGGTGACCTAAAAAGGGTTGTGAAACAAATTAACTATAGGATTATGTTTTGACTGTCCTCAAACAACAAGGAGTAGGTTTACGTTCAGAGATTTTTAGATTTCTTGATGTCATTCACTCCAGGAGAGGTCACATCAAAGTAAGCACCAATTTCTACAGGGAGATTCAGCGAGTAGTAGTATATCTAGATTGCTTTTGCTTTCAGTGTATTTGCACACACATAAATAATATTTCAATATGTCTGAGGCATTTTTCAAAATCACTTTATAAAGGTATTAAAGAAATACATAAATTTCAAATCATATTGTATAGTGTTTTTTGTTTTGTTTTGTTTTTAAGTGCCATATAACTCACCCCTTCTTGTGGGCCGGCCCCAGGTCACCAGCATAGTCCATAGTGGGAGCTGGTGATGGCATGACACTGGAGGACCTGAAAATGGGGCCTAGGTAAGCTTTAAAGTTGGTCACATGCTGAATGTCCCAGGTAGGGAAGGCTGGATGGACACTTCACACGTAATCCTATAGTTAATTTGTTTTAAAATATTTTGTCTTTAACTACCTTAATTTAATTTTAATGTGTTTATTAACTTTAAATCTTTAAACTGTAGCTGTTTTGGAATTACCCTAATGGTGGTTTTTATCTGTGTGTGTGTTTTTAAACTGAGCTTTTTTTTCCCCTCCTCTTAGCTCGATACAGAAACCAGACCAGCCAGGCGGAGTCCTACTATAGGCATGCGGCTCAGCTTGTCCCCTCTAATGGTGCGTTGGTTATGGCGCTTCACTCTCGGCAGAAGAATAGAAAATAGATAGCTCAGGGCTCCTTTAAGAAGCCACAAGATATTTTCTGTTTTGATATTGATTATTGTATTTTTCCTTTTAACTGTACATTCTGTGTAATTGGAAATAATATTATTATTGTTGTCAGTAAAGCACTATGAATCGAATATCCTCTAATGTGATCTAAAATTGCTTCAACAACTGGCTTCCCTAATAATAATAATTTTCTTTTTAATACCGTAATTTCCCTCCTAGAAAAATTCTCTCTTACTACAAAAAGATAACGCTTTTGTCTTTTGATGGCTCCCTAAATGGGCGTTAGGAGTGATTCTTGAATTAAATTACTTTAGGTGTTTGGTGATGTGCATTCTTGTTAAGCCACATTGAAAGTCCGTTAGATACTAAAGGAGTCCCTTGAAAGCAGGGATGGCGTTGGGACACACTGTTTCATGCTATCTGTGGCTACTTTCCCACTGCAGTGGCAGAGGTGAGTAGCTGTGATAGAGACTGGGCCACAAAGCAAAAAATACTTACTGTCTAGCCCTTTCCAAAGTCTTATTTGAACTTAGAGTGCCCTCCACCCTAATCATAGGACTTTTTAACCTATGTGCCATCACTAAAGTGTGCTGCTAGGCCATTTTTAATGAGCTAGTCATGAGATTTACTTTATAAAATGCTCCCCATTGTTAATACAGAGATTTAAAAACTGACCTTCTGCATTCTGTGATAGCAAGACTTCATGCATCTTGGATTACTTTAGAATCTTACCTTTCTCCTCTAGGTCAGCCTTACAACCAGTTGGCTATCTTAGCTTCTTCCAAAGGAGACCATCTGACTACAATTTTCTACTACTGCAGAAGCATTGCTGTGAAGTTCCCTTTCCCAGCTGCCTCTACTAATCTACAAAAAGCACTTTCTAAAGCACTGGAAAGGTAGGGTTGACTTTTCCAAATGGACTCAAATTTGGGCATACAAGAAATGATGGCCAGTTGCTCATGCTTCCTGTCTCTCCTGTTTGCCTAAAATCTAAACATACGTATTACAACAGTTTTGCATGTAGTCGCCACTGAATTTCAACCGGTCAGTCTCTGAGTTGTTCCCAGTGGAGTAGTACAGGCTGCTGAGTACTGATTCATTTGAGCATGTTACAGTTGAAAAGTCTTTGAGAGTACAGTCTGCTCCCTGAGTCACAGGTGCTCAAATAATATGTTTTTGCAAATCAAAGTCTCCTGTAAGACCTTTTAGCCATTTTGCTGCTTAAGATTCATGAAAGTTTTTCTTTCATTTCAGCCGGGATGAGGTGAAAACCAAATGGGGTGTTTCTGACTTCATCAAGGCCTTTATTAAATTCCATGGTCATGTGTACCTGAGTAAGAGCTTGGAAAAGTTGAGCCCTCTTCGAGAGAAGTTGGAAGAACAGTTTAAGGTTAGATTTTTTTAAACAGAATATTTTATGATCTAAATGAGGAAGCATACGATTTTAGAGGAGACTCACTCCCAGTTTTATGTCATTACTTAATTATGAAATGTTGATAAAACCGAAATTTAAAGCATGTGAAATTCTGGCAAACCGCATTCCTTCAGTTTAAACTGAGGTTCTGTCTATATAAAGAAATAGAGCAGGCATGTTTTCACTAAGTACCTGCCATTTGGCAGAAAATATCGTGGGAAAAGACAAATTTTCCTTCTTCCCTCTCAGATCAAGCACCTTTCTTTTCTCAGTTTTGTAAGTCCAGCATTTGATGTTTTCTGTATTTAGATGTGATTTGGTTGCCTACTTTATTGATAGTAATTCCATTCTGCAAACTGAGCTCATTATTCTTACTGTGCTTTGATCCCTCAGGATTTGTGATTGACTGAAGAAAAATAATGAGAATTTCATTCAGCAGGCATATATTTCACTAATTTGTACAAGGAGATAAAATTAAGGAACCTTTTTTCTAGTTATATGTATGAAAATAATTTTTATTAGTATATTAGTTTAAATGATGTAGTAAAATATATATAATATTGGAGGAGTTAAAATTAACTGTTTTATTTTTAGTTCATTTATTCAACAAACATTTGACTAGTATGTATCAATCACTGTTGTAGTCACTGAAATCAACAGTGAACAAGACAGTCTCTTAATAACATATTTCTAGGTTACTTTTGAGTGTCTATACACTTGGGGAATTGTCTGAAACTGGGAAATTGTCTATGAAGTATTATACAGGTTTCACATTCCAGAGATTGTAGAACTTAGTTAAGAGACAGTAAATTAGCCAGATACAATCAGTGTGAAATAGTTTTTATAGATGATCATTTTTTAGTTGATACTTTTTATGTGTAAGAGATTATACCAAGTAACTATAATAGAAATAGTTTGTTTTTAAAGTAAGCTTCTAGAGTCCCCTGCTGTTCTCTGCTTCTGTTAGTGACCTATTTAAACTTAGCTCATGATTTATGGGGTTGGGTACATGAAAGAAACAACCACCTTTTTAAAGCCCTTAGGCTGTTCAGCCTAGAAAAAACAAGTCTAAATATTATTCAGTGTAAGTTTTCAGATACTTGAAGGATTATTTTAAGAGAACACATCTTTGTCTTCCTGAGGTCAGAAATAAAATCTTAAAATTTGAATAGAGACATGTAGGGGGTTACTAACAGGTCTGTCTTCTGAGAGCTTAAAAAGTCAGATTGACAGCCATTTTTCTTGACTGGTTTAGGTGCAGTCTCATTGAATAGCAGGGGGTTGGACCAAATGATCTTTTGAGATTGTTTCCAACTCTGGTTCTATTCAAGATATACTCCCTAAATAGGGAGGGAGGGGGGACCTACCTTCATAAGATCTTGTCTAAGTCATTCTCGTATAGAATCTAGTCAATTTTGTATTTGGTTCAACCTCAGACACTAATATTGTCTGCAGATATATATTTTTGCATGTAAAGGTCTGGTGGGTGTATATGGGCAATTGCTAAAATAGCACTTTAAAGTATTATTCCAACACTCTGAAGTTAAACATAGTTTGAGGCAGATCTATTTTAAACCTTAGCCAGTATTGAAATGTCAGAAGAACATTGTTGGAGTGAAATTTTAGCATAGTTGAGTAAGTATTTCTAAAGCCTTTACAGATAATTTGTATTATCCACATGTAAACCTCAGTGTATCTGTCTTACCAGCAAATCTTTATCTACTAAGCAGAAACATATACCAACTTGAGGTCCTTAAGTCCTCATTGGAGGACTTAAGATCTGGGTTTAGGAATTGAGATACAATGCTTTTATATCTGTTAAATGTGTGCTGTTTCCTGACAGTATTTAGTTCAGTATAATCCTTAACTGCTGTTGAAAGTGTCTTTTTGAGTAACAAAAAGTCAGTCCCAGTTTAATCTGTTACTAAAATGCAATCCACATGTTATGAAATTACAACTTAATAGCTATATATTTCTAAAAGTATGGGTTATTCTTCACTAAGTGCTTGAGTTCACACTGTATACTCTGCACTTCTCTCACATCTCTAAGCTCTTAGAGATACAGGGGAGAACAAGACACAGTCTGTACCTTCATGAACTTTCATTATCATTTGCTGTCCTAGGCTGCTCTCATATGCTATGTTTCTGTACATAAATTAGAAAATTTTTTTAACATTTTGTTGAGTAGAACATTGCCTTCTAAAATAAATGCCAGTGGATCTATAGATACAAGGGATACATTACTATAAATTATACTCATAGAAAAGCACACTTCTTGAAAAAAAACAATATTCTCATGCCAATCTTAGGTGTTTGTGTAAAATAGTCAGCTGACCTGTAAAGTTAGATGTAGAGAATGAAAGAAGAGTTTTATGGGAGCACTTGTAAAAGAAATAGCATTTCAGGACATTCAGAGTAAAGGAAAGAAAAATGGTCGATGCCATTCAAAAAGGAGTAAGCATTCTTGATGTATATACTGGAAGGACAGATGGCAGGATGATAGGGAGAATAGAGTTAAAGAGAAAGAGAACTGTGTTTTTTCCAATGATAATGTGAAAGATCTTGTTAGTAGAATTATGGAACTTACTCTGGATGTTTCACATTCTTTATGTAAAAAAAAAAAAATCTCAGAATAGGCTGGACACTGGTAAGATCTCTTGTCACTGCTGGTAGAAGTGTAAGTGACATAACCCATTTCCCATCATAAGGCTAGTGACAGTGAACCCCACTTTCTCCAAAAGTTTTGCCTGGGGAGGGACGCTCTTTGGCCGTGGCTGAGGTGTAAGTGAAACCAGGATGTCATCTCTAATAGCTATCAAGTTTGTTAGGAACTTGTGTTGGAAAACTGTTTTCTATGGGAGTACTCTAAACTACTGCAGATATTGAGGTAGAAGGGTGATGAAGTTAAGGCAGCTGAGAGCGTGCAGGTGAAACTTTGCTCACAGGGATGCTCAGCAGGTCACTGTGAACGCACAGTTCTTAAGTAAAAGAAATGTGGTCGTGAAGGCCATTGTTTTTCTGATAGAGGAACATGTCAGTATAATTATTTGTACAAATGCCTATTCAGTTCAGTTCAGCTCAGTCACATCCAACTCTTTGCGACCCCATGAACTGCATGCAGCATGCCAGGCCTCCCTGTCCTTCACCAGCCCCCGGAGTCCACCCAAATTCATGTCCATTGAGTTGGTGATGCCATCCAGCCATCTCATCCTCTGTCGTCCCCTTCTCCTGCCCTCAATCTTTCCCAACATCAGGGTCTTTTCAAATGAGTCAGCTCTTCGCATCAGGTAGCCTATAATACTTGTTAATGACTGCTTTGGTTTATCATTTACCCTATGTTTCAGATATGTTTTTGCTATATATCTCATTTATAACAAGTCTTTGAAAGAGTAAACTTGACCAAGTTTGGAAGACATTTGTTACATGCCAAGAGTTCAAAAACATGTGTTTTGCCTCTTTTTACTTGAAATTTTTATTTTCACTATGTGCACCTATTTTGTCGTCATTGGTCCTAGTTTCATATTTTAATATATTTCCATCTCTTATAAAACAGCTTCTAATGAATTTAAATGTATAAATTTATTAATAGTCCTCTAAAAAGCTTTTCTCAGATCATGTTAAAAAACACATAGTTTCTTGCGGTAAAAAGTATTGTTTAAAAAAAAAAAAACAACCAGCTCTGTGGTGACTGAGTTAAATCTTTTCAAGGCAGAAAGTCAACATGAGAAACATCAGACCGCATCATATTCAATTAAAATACTCATCTATAAATGTTACCCTTATGGTTTAAGTGCAGATTGCCAGTTTAATTCTTGTGCTGAAGACAGCTTCAGTTCTTGATAATATATTCAGTATTCCTATCTTCTTTTACAGAGGCTGCTATTCCAGAAAGCTTTCAACTCTCAGCAGTTAGTTCACGTCACTGTCATTAACCTGTTTCAACTTCATCACCTTCGTGACTTTAGCAACGAAACGGAACAGCATAGTTATAGCCAAGATGAGCAGCTGTGTTGGACACAGTTGCTGGCCCTCTTTAGTGAGTATTAAATCATTTAACTTCCTGTGCCATCTTTTTTGGGAAGCATGAACTTTGACATTTTCATCATTGCAACAAACCATTAGTAACATGAAAAAGTGTTTATTTTGTAATACTGAATCAAGAGGCCTCAACCCTAAGTTCTTTCCTTTTAGCTGCTGACATCCCCCTTATCAACTGTATCTGTGACATTTCTAATGTAGAAAAGAAAATGTCTTTTTAGAAAGAAACTGTAAGATATTTAAGTGTTCAGTAGCATATAGCCCTAGGCTCATAGTAATATTTTAATTTGGACTGGTACACAATTTCAAATATCTTATTCTTTGTGTGCACATTTTTTCTTCAAGTGTCTTTTCTTGGCATCCTGTGCAAGTGTCCTCTCCAGAACAAGTCTCAGGAGGAATCCTACAATGCCTATCCCCTACCTGCCGTCAAAGTGTCCATGGACTGGCTGAGACTCAGACCCAGGGTGTTTCAGGAGGCAGTGGTGGATGAAAGACAGTAGTAAGTATCTCGGAATTTCACATTAGCTGTGTGCTTTGTTTGTTTGATATCCATAGATATGTAGAAACTGCCTTCTAACACAATATTGGAACAGTGGAGGACTTGTATTTTCCACCTACTCTCTAGAAATTGAACTAAAGACTTCTTTGTATGGTTTTCACTTACTTGTTTCAATTCTTCATGCGAGGCACAATCTTAAGGATTTCTGACTTGCTGTGTGTTCCTGCATTCCTGGTTGCCATCCTGGGGAAAAGGCATTTTTCACATTGCAAAATGAAATTGTTTGTTTCTTATTCATTACAATACACCCCAATTTTCTGTTTAGGAATTGAAGGGAAGAGATTTTTTACTTCTTCCATTCTTTTTTTTACTAAGCTATTTGATGTTGACTTTCAGTAACACCCAGTTTGAGTTATATTTGTTCTAAGCATAGAGGATTGGATATTATTTGGGCCCTCATGATTTTCTGTGTAATCTCTATAATCTCTACTCAATATTCCTGACAGTTCTTAGGAATTATTCATTAGACAGTGACGAATGAAAGCTTTCAGTTTACCTCTGGCCATAGGAATAAACGGGCTTCCCTGGGGGCTCATCAGTAAAGAACTCACCTGACAGTTCAGGAGCCACAGTTTCAATCCCTGGTCAGAAAGATCCCCTAGAGAACGAAATGACAACCCACTCCAGTATTCTTGCCTGGAAAATCCCATTGTCAGAGGACCCTGGCAGGTTATAGTCCATGGGTTCACTAAAGAGTCAGACATGACTTAGCCCCTAAACCACAACAGAATAAATACTTCCAGTAAGGCTTTGCAGTGAGTGAGAAGCTTCTCTCCTGCATACTTTGATGATGGATATTGGGAGAGTCTCTGAAATTTCTAATTTGTGGCTCAGCATCTGCATATTGACCAAGGTCACAACCTGACAAATGTCCTAGCCACACTCAGGATCCCGTGGTCCCTCTCTTACTTTGTGCTTGTCTTACCTCTTCTCCCCTCAAATCTAACTTGAAGCGCCTTCATTTTTGTTATTGTCATGAATGGAGCTTAGCAACAGAAGCATAGTATACTACACTTCTCTCTTTCATGCCAAGGTAGCTATTAGTAAGTTATATTCTAGAGAGTGTTTTCTTCCACAGAGTTTTCATTTTTTAACCAGAAGCCTCTACCTTTTTCCTTCTCATGTATACTTTAGAACTTGTGTTTGGTTCACTAAGTTGTATTAGTAATGTTATGGAAAAAGCATTGATATTTTTATTTAGTTTTTTTTTTGTTCCTGTACAGTGAGTGATCTTTTAGGCCCATTCTGTGCGTTCCCATTTCTTCTTCTTCTTTTTTTTTTTTTTAATTTTATTTTCTCTGTGCCACATAAGTTGCAGGATCTTAGTTCCCCCACCAGTGATTGAAGCTGGGTCACAGCAGCAACAGCCCCAAGTCCTAACCATTAGGCTGCCAGGGAACTCCCTGTGCATTCTTATCATTGCAAAAGAGATTCAACCAGAAGAAATAGCTTTATTTTCAAACTTCTTTCCTTTTTCTTCCATATGATTTATTCTTCTCCCTTCCTTCTGTCAGATTTATTGGGATCTTTAGAATTATGTCCTTGAAGGTATTTTATTTCATCTTAAAGTGTGTTGTTACTCATTTTCAGCTAGTTTGGGGTATTTCTCTAAAACTGAAGATTTTCCTAATACGTCTGATACATCAAGGTGTAATAATCCTCATATCTTTTAAATGAGGGAAAAAACAATTTTCTGAACTTAAAGTAACCTTCAGTTTCTTGCGTTTGACCATTATAATTTCTAGAACTTGTTTTCTTCTATACTTTTTTGAGAACATGTTCTCTTAAACTGATAAGTACATGAAATAGTGATTTTTTTTTTTTTTCCTTTGTAGAAAGCAGAGTTAGCCTTAAATAACCCACAGTGGGGTAAAGCGGCATATCATTAAGTGATTTCTTATACTCTTTTTTTTGGTCTGTTTCTTGAGATCTCATATTTGTTGCGTAGAGACATTGTTCTAGTCTAGCATTCTTCCTTTTCATCTGTCTCTTAATTCATTACATCCTCAAAAGCTTGTAGCAGACATTTATTCTTCAATAAATTGTTGTTTCTTTATATATTTTTCCTCTATTATTCATTTATATATATTTTAAAGTAGCATATTCCTATATTTTAAAGTGTACAGCTGTCAGCTTCCAGGTTTTTTTTCTGATGTGATGATGTGCATCCAATGTCTCTATCCTGGGCAACTCACCCTGGGCTTTAAAAATTTTTTTAAAGCCACACTTTTTTACCAACATTTGTGGTTACATAGTTGTAGAAAATCTTAATATTATCTTAAGTAGATTGTGATTATTTTTAATATTTTAACTAAGTATTAAGAATATGTTTTTAATATTTTGCAAACTTTGGCAAAGATTTGGTGTTAGGAGACAGAGGGTAAGGACATTGTAACAATGTGTTAATTTTTTAATATCATAAAGAAAAAGACATATTCATCACTTTCAATGTGATTGGACTATGATGTAACCATATCCCATGTCACAGATTAAGAACTAGTAATGGGTTCCATAACCGATAACGTATGTGAAAAATATAAAAACATAATGTGCTATTTCACTGGTCAAAAGTTTCTCAGTAAATATCCATTTTCAAGGAATAAAGCTGACAAGTCAGTTTTTCTGATTGCTAAATTCGGAACGTGGGGACCGATCTGCAGTAGTAGGTCTCTGTTACGGAAGTATGGCCCTTCTGGTGTAGCTTATCTGGACGCATTTGTAATTACATTTTAGGAAACCATACAGCATTTAAAATGCTAAACCAAGAGAAAAATACATAGTCTAGGTCCTGTTGGTAACACTTTTATGGCTTATTAGTGTTCTGATTTCTCATGCAAAAATAAAGTCTGAACTATCTGTTTAATCTACAGCATTTGGCCGTGGCTAATTTCTCTTCTGAACAGTTTCCATCCCCATGAAGAAGATCTTTCAAGTACTAATGGTAAGGGCTCACTTAACCTTGTGTTGCTGACATTGTTCTCCATCACTAACAGTGGGTTTAGTGAAAGTGAAAGTCGCTCAGTGTGTCTGACTGTTTGCGACCCTGTCGACTATGCAGTCCATGGAATTCTCCAGGCCAAAGTATTGCAGTGGGTAGCCTTTCCCCTTCTCCAGGGAATCTTTCCAACCCAGAGATCGAACCTAGTTCTCCCACATTGCAGGCGTATTCTTTACCAGCTGAGCCACAAAGGAAGTAAATAGTGGACTTAAGGCCAGAGAAAAACAAGGTTTTGTTCTTAAGTGTTTTGACTTTAAATTCAGTATCTCAGAGGAGACTTTGTGCTTTGCATTGGTTAAGTGGGTGGAAATAGAGGTAATAATCCTCTTGTAGTTCTCTCAGCTTATTCTCCTGTTCTGCTTCATTTGATAGGAGTCCAGAGAGTAGTGTTTTCAGATTCTTTCCACCTTCCCTTCTTGATTCTTACTAGTTATTTTTGGGGGGAACTAATGTGAACAACATTACTCTGTCAAAATAATACTTGCTTATCAGGACATTTGGGACATACAACACAAGTCCCCCTTAGTTCTCTCATACAGAAATACTCTCTGTACTATTCACCATACTCTATTTGAGGCTTTTACTTCTTTGTACATACACATATCTGCATGTGATTGATACCACATCGTTAAAGTTAAGTGATATAGTTACAACTTGGACTTCCCTATAGCTCAAAGGATTAAAAATCTGCCTGCAATACAGGAGAGACCCGGGTTTGATCCCTGAGTCTGGAAGATCCCCTGGAGAAGGAAATGGCAACCACCCCAATATTCTTGCCTGGAGAATTCCATGGACAGAGGAGCCTGGCGGGCTACAGTCCATGGGAAGTTGTATACGACTAAGACACACACACACACCTGCTTTATAAATTTAACAAGATACTGTTAGAATTTTTCTTTGTCATTTAAACATTTTGGAACATGATTTTTTAAAGGCTGCTTAATATTCCATCCTATGGCTATGCCATAATTTATTTTATCATTATCCATTTGCTTAAAACTTTGCCCCACTATAAGTAGGGCACTGAACAAACTGTAGTTGATTGACTCCTTTCTGATTATTTTTCTTCCATTAGATCAGTGCCCCTCAAGCATCATATTTGCAAATGAATCACTTGAGATCTTGTTAAAATCCAGTTTATGATTCCATAGGTTTGGGATAATGCCCAAGATTCTGTATTTCTTAAAAGCTCCTGGGTGATGTAGTGTTGATACAGTGCTTTGAGTTAACAAGGAGATAATCTAAACATTGTGATTAATGGATCAAGTTGTGAATTTTTAAGGCTGCTGGGGAAAAAATAGTCCATCACACACATCCTCCTCAGCCTTCAGTCATAGGTGAGTATGAGGGCAGTGTCACAGGCTCAGAGGCCACAGGTAGGGGCTTGACAGGTAAGTTATTTTATCATAGTAACTATAAAGATGAACAGAGAACTATGAGCATTAATCTTTCTGTCTAGAAAATATTCTTTTTTTAATATAGGAACCAGTAGTCCTGCTGAACAATAATATTTTAATTTAAATGTTTATAAGTCTTGATTTCTGCCCTTCTCTAGCAACACCACTTCCAGAGGAGTTTGAGTTACAAGGATTCTTGGCTTTGAGACCTTCTTTCAGGTAGGTGGCCTTTGTCACTGTTTACCTACAGTATAAAAAAGCTTCCTAATGTACTTCCCTACTTAAAAGTTCTCTCCTTACTTAGTCCATTTTTACTCTGCTTCTGCAATTATAAAGTATAGATTTGATGATGTCCCATTCAGTTCAGTTCAATTCAGTTGCTCAGTCGTGTCCGACTCTTTGCGACCCCATGAATCGCAGCACGCCAGGCCTCCCTATCCATCACCAACTCCCAGAGTTCACTCAGACTCACGTCCATTGAGTCAGTGATGCCATCCAGCCATCTAATCCTCGGTCGTCCCCTTCTTCTGCTCCCAATCCCTCCCAGCATCAGAGTCTTTTCCAATGAGTCAACTCTTCGCATGAAGTGGCCAAAGTACTGGAGTTTCAGCTTTAGTATCATTCCTTCCAAAGAAATCCCAGGGCTGATCTCCTTTAGAATAGACTGGTTGGATCTCCTCGCAGTCCAAGGAACTCTCAAGAGTCTTCTCCAACACCACACTTCAAAAGCATCAATTCTTCGGTGCTCAGCTTTCTTCACAGTCCAACTCTCACATCCATACATGACCACAGGAAAAACCATAGCCTTGACTAGACGGACCTTAGTCGGCAAAGTAATCNACTAATGGTAAGGGCTCACTTAACCTTGTGTTGCTGACATTGTTCTCCATCACTAACAGTGGGTTTAGTGAAAGTGAAAGTCGCTCAGTGTGTCTGACTGTTTGCGACCCTGTCGACTATGCAGTCCATGGAATTCTCCAGGCCAAAGTATTGCAGTGGGTAGCCTTTCCCCTTCTCCAGGGAATCTTTCCAACCCAGAGATCGAACCTAGTTCTCCCACATTGCAGGCGTATTCTTTACCAGCTGAGCCACAAAGGAAGTAAATAGTGGACTTAAGGCCAGAGAAAAACAAGGTTTTGTTCTTAAGTGTTTTGACTTTAAATTCAGTATCTCAGAGGAGACTTTGTGCTTTGCATTGGTTAAGTGGGTGGAAATAGAGGTAATAATCCTCTTGTAGTTCTCTCAGCTTATTCTCCTGTTCTGCTTCATTTGATAGGAGTCCAGAGAGTAGTGTTTTCAGATTCTTTCCACCTTCCCTTCTTGATTCTTACTAGTTATTTTTGGGGGGAACTAATGTGAACAACATTACTCTGTCAAAATAATACTTGCTTATCAGGACATTTGGGACATACAACACAAGTCCCCCTTAGTTCTCTCATACAGAAATACTCTCTGTACTATTCACCATACTCTATTTGAGGCTTTTACTTCTTTGTACATACACATATCTGCATGTGATTGATACCACATCGTTAAAGTTAAGTGATATAGTTACAACTTGGACTTCCCTATAGCTCAAAGGATTAAAAATCTGCCTGCAATACAGGAGAGACCCGGGTTTGATCCCTGAGTCTGGAAGATCCCCTGGAGAAGGAAATGGCAACCACCCCAATATTCTTGCCTGGAGAATTCCATGGACAGAGGAGCCTGGCGGGCTACAGTCCATGGGAAGTTGTATACGACTAAGACACACACACACACCTGCTTTATAAATTTAACAAGATACTGTTAGAATTTTTCTTTGTCATTTAAACATTTTGGAACATGATTTTTTAAAGGCTGCTTAATATTCCATCCTATGGCTATGCCATAATTTATTTTATCATTATCCATTTGCTTAAAACTTTGCCCCACTATAAGTAGGGCACTGAACAAACTGTAGTTGATTGACTCCTTTCTGATTATTTTTCTTCCATTAGATCAGTGCCCCTCAAGCATCATATTTGCAAATGAATCACTTGAGATCTTGTTAAAATCCAGTTTATGATTCCATAGGTTTGGGATAATGCCCAAGATTCTGTATTTCTTAAAAGCTCCTGGGTGATGTAGTGTTGATACAGTGCTTTGAGTTAACAAGGAGATAATCTAAACATTGTGATTAATGGATCAAGTTGTGAATTTTTAAGGCTGCTGGGGAAAAAATAGTCCATCACACACATCCTCCTCAGCCTTCAGTCATAGGTGAGTATGAGGGCAGTGTCACAGGCTCAGAGGCCACAGGTAGGGGCTTGACAGGTAAGTTATTTTATCATAGTAACTATAAAGATGAACAGAGAACTATGAGCATTAATCTTTCTGTCTAGAAAATATTCTTTTTTTAATATAGGAACCAGTAATCCTGCTGAACAATAATATTTTAATTTAAATGTTTATAAGTCTTGATTTCTGCCCTTCTCTAGCAACACCACTTCCAGAGGAGTTTGAGTTACAAGGATTCTTGGCTTTGAGACCTTCTTTCAGGTAGGTGGCCTTTGTCACTGTTTACCTACAGTATAAAAAAGCTTCCTAATGTACTTCCCTACTTAAAAGTTCTCTCCTTACTTAGTCCATTTTTACTCTGCTTCTGCAATTATAAAGTATAGATTTGATGATGTCCCATTCAGTTCAGTTCAATTCAGTTGCTCAGTCGTGTCCGACTCTTTGCGACCCCATGAATCGCAGCACGCCAGGCCTCCCTATCCATCACCAACTCCCAGAGTTCACTCAGACTCACGTCCATTGAGTCAGTGATGCCATCCAGCCATCTAATCCTCGGTCGTCCCCTTCTTCTGCTCCCAATCCCTCCCAGCATCAGAGTCTTTTCCAATGAGTCAACTCTTCGCATGAAGTGGCCAAAGTACTGGAGTTTCAGCTTTAGTATCATTCCTTCCAAAGAAATCCCAGGGCTGATCTCCTTTAGAATAGACTGGTTGGATCTCCTCGCAGTCCAAGGAACTCTCAAGAGTCTTCTCCAACACCACACTTCAAAAGCATCAATTCTTCGGTGCTCAGCTTTCTTCACAGTCCAACTCTCACATCCATACATGACCACAGGAAAAACCATAGCCTTGACTAGACGGACCTTAGTCGGCAAAGTAATCTCTGCTTTTGAATATACTCTCTAGGTTGGTCATAACTTTTCTTCCAAGGAGAAAGTGTCTTTTAATGTCATGGCTGCGATTTTGGAGCCCCCAAAAAATAAAGTCTGGCACTATTTCTGTTACTAGTACAGAAAACTTCAATTTATACATCCCCAGTTGTTAAAAATATCTTTTTTTATCTCGATGTCCAGAAGCTTAGTTTTTCAGCCATATTTCCTGAGACTTTCCCCCTCTTCCCCCTCCAGTAGTTACACATTATACATAAACTGTGACCTTGTACTTGTGAATAACTCTGTATTTTTATTCCTCTAAAACTTTGTTCATGCTGTGCCTGAAATGTTCACATTCCTCTTTTATCCTTCCCTTACTAATCTGTAAGCTCTTAACCATACCTGTCCAGGGTGCAGGTCAGGTATCTCTTATTTTGTGAACCTTTTCAAAGCTTATCAGAAGACAGTAATGTTTCTTTTATAATGCTTCTCTTATTCTTCGCTTAGCTTTTATCTCTTTGGATTAAATCATAATTATTTGTTCCTTAAGGTCAGGAGACTATTTATCTTTGTATCCTTAGTTTCTGGCCTACTGCCTGGAAGTTCTTAGATGCTGCTGCTTTTGTTTTTTTTTTTTAAGATAGCTTAAAGAGAAATTTGAAAAACCCTTATTTTTTAGGTTGTTACTTTTCTAATGTCAATGAGTTTTTTGCTCTGTACACTTTATGGTATGTGTTAATTTTTTTCTGATTTAGGTTGGACCACCTTGAAGTGAATAGATAATACTATCTGTTAGAATAGCTATCTCAGAGACTCTAGCATTGCCATAGTTGTTTGAAGTAAGTTGCTTACAATGTGAGCTTACTGTTAAATAAAAACTTTATTCTTCTTTTTAAAAAAAGTCATTCCTAATAAAACTTTGTGATTTATTTCAGCTCCTCCATGAGAAAGCGAAATATAAATAAAAATATCACATTAATATTGCTTTGTTTTGTGGTATTTACAGTCTTTAAGAGTATAAATAAGGTCAGGCAAATGCAGCTAATTACAACAAATAGCTAACCTGTATGGAAAAATCTGAAGCCATTGCAGTTCATTAGGTTTAATTTTCTATAATTTGCTTGTGTCAATTTTAGGAACTTGGATTTTTCCAAAGGTCATCAGGGTATTACAGGCGACAAAGAGGGTCAGCAACGACAAATACGACAGCAGCGTTTGATCTCTATAGGCAAATGGATTGCAGATAATCAGCCAAGGTATTCCTCATCGATACATACACACACCCCATATGAGTCTTACACTTTGGTATAAAGCTATTGATTATAAACTCTTAAAAGGTTGGGAACACAGCATCAGATTATGACCCTAGTGATCTTTAGAATTTCTTTAATCTCTGTCCTCTCATTACACTGCCTCTTTTAGAGGAATTGGCCTTGTCTCCCTTATTTATTATGAGATGCTTCTCCAATTTATAAACGTCTGTATAAATCTTAACTAAATTGTATATTCACAGTTATGGTGATTTGTGTTGATAAGGGCATGCATGGTGGTCAGTTTCAGTCAAGACAGACCAGGATGATGCTTGTGGCATCTCTGAGCTTCAGTTTTCACACCTAGAAAATAGGAACTTCAAGGGCCTAGTCTAGTGTCTTGTGCTGAAAACATGCTGAGCAAATGTAACTATACTTCCTAGAAAAACGTTAAAAAGGCCTAGGCATGTGTTGTGGTGATGTGTGGTGGCATAATAAGAATGAGTTTCTGCAGAAACTGTTTATGTTCCCCAAATCTACACTATTGCATCCTGCTGTTTCCCACATTTTAAGGCTGTGGGACCCATACAAAGTTCAGCTGTTACTGTTTTTTAGATTTATGTTTTTCATATATGGATTTATTTTTACTTTTTTAGGCTGATTCAGTGTGAAAATGAGGTAGGGAAATTGTTGTTTATCACAGAAATCCCAGAGTTAATACTGGAAGACCCCAGTGAAGCCAAAGAGAACCTCATTCTGCAAGACACAACCATCATAGAGTCCCTGGCAGCTGACGGGAACCCAGGACTGAAATCAGTGCTGTCTACAGGCCGGAACCTAAGCAACAGCTGTGACACAGGAGAGAAACCAGTGGTTACCTTCAAAGAGAACGTTAAGCCACGAGAAGCGAACAGAGACCAAGGAAGAAGTTTTCCTCCCAAAGAGGTGAGAAGGGACTGTAGCAAAGGAGTAGCTGTAACTAAGAATGATGGAAGGGACGACAACAAGAGGGAAACAGAAACCAGGAAAGGCACCCTAGAAAAGGTGAAGGAAACAGGAAGGCAGAGTGTGGCACTGCAGCTAAGCTGTGCTTGAGCTAGAAAGCAGGTAGAGGAGGCTCCCTAAAGGCGAGAGTTCCATTTCGATCCTGGACCCTTACGAAGTGGCTGTCCTGGAAGCTTCAGTGCACTCTAAGAAGGCTGCATAGCAAGGTGATATGAAGAACTTTGGTAGATCGATACTCTTGTCAGTTCACGGAAATTGTAATGTGAGTGAAAAAATCCTAACCTGATTGAACATCTTTGTCAGTTCTCTCCAGTTTAAGTGGTAGGAAATGAGACCAGTTGCAGAGCTCTCAATTTCACAAATAATTACATTTTCTTTGGGAGCTATAACTGCGATTTTTTTAAAATTTGAGATCTTTATAGATCCCACATAGCTGAGTATGTTAAGGTTTACACAGTCGTGTTTCATTGTTTTTTTTGTTTTTTCTTTTTTCTCAGATTCACTCTACAAAATGAAATACATTTTTAGAAAAAGATTTTCCTTGACATTTCTATCTGCCCCAGCCAGTAGCATTGTATAACCTCAGTGTTATCCTGACTCGTGGGAATTTGTAAAGCAAGAATCCAAGTCTCCTGCTGGGGAAAGATAAACACTACTCAGTTATTTGTGACTTGTTTATATATATATGTATGTATCTTTCCAAAGAGATACAGATGATGTCATATAAACAGAAAAAGGTCTTTACTCTGTGCTAGTCTTATTAATACCACCAATGTTCGTAGCCATTTGATTCATTAAACACATTTTGGCAAATGTGTTTATTTATAGTAGGCATGAGGAATCTTACATTTTTGAAAGCTGCCTTCAGATAAACAATATCTACAATGTATTTTCCTTACAAGGTTTTTTGGGGGAAAGGACATAATAGTTCCATTTTAATATTAATAGTAGGGGGAGAAACAGAGAAAAACATGGTAGAAATTGAGGAAAGGCACAGAGAGAGTGAGAGGTGTTGGGGAAAGGCAAGGGACAAACACCAAAAGAACTATAAAGCCAGAGATCAGTGTTTTAGGGTTAAAGAGTTCAGCTGTTGCCTGCCTGCTCTGCCTTCATTCTCTGAAGCTGCTTCCCAGAAAGGTCCAGGAAAATGAAATCTCTTCTAGTCTCTCATCCCTTTTAAATCTGAGTATCTGTGATTAAAGAAAGCCTGACAATAATCAGTGTCTCACCACCCTCTGTACCTCATCCTAAGTTTTCTGTTAAATGCTGCCAGTTTTCCTCATTTTACTCATCTTTATATTACTTGAGCAGTGCATATGGCATCTGCTTCTCTGGCGCCACTTGTAGAATCTCAGGCCTGATTTTTTACTGCTGAAAGTATCCTCATTTATTCTGGGGGTGGTAGGGTTGCAGGGTGGAGGGTGGGTGTTTGACTGATACCGTTAAAGGCTCCCAGATGAAGTTACACTGAGGGCCAAAGTGTCTCATCTGTGAGCTAGTGATCATTACCAGTTCATGTATGTTCTTAATGAATTAGAGAATAGAGGGCCCTGGGGCTGATAGCATTGGCTTAAGCAAACAGGCAGCTGTTTGAACCTTTTGGCGCTGGGCGTCTCATTTATAAAAGAAATGAGTTCTCAGCCCTCTTCCATATTTCTGCTTCTGTGATTTTGTGAAAGCAAAATAACTGTGCAAGTAAAACTAAGCCTTTACCGCTTTTTGAGGTATTTAAGTAATTTGATTTTCCCATTTCTAATTTAGGTGAAGTGAATAAGCACGTACTTCACTTTTTTTTTTAACATAGGGTTTTAAATCCTTTGTTAGAGTAGGTGCTGCTTTCTGTCTCATTTGAGTTTCAGATTATTACAGGTAGTCTTGCTTCTGGTTGGTCATAGGTAAAATCTCAGACAGAGTTAAGAAAGACTCCAGTGTCTGAAGCCAGGAAAACACCTGTAACTCAAACCCCAAGTCAAGCAAGTAACTCCCAGTTCATCCCCATTCATCACCCTGGAGCCTTCCCTCCTCTTCCCAGCCGGCCAGGTAAATACATGTTTTGTAATGTCTTCTGCTGAATTCCATCTGTGTAGGAGTTTCTGTTCACCTGCTGAGAAGTTCTAGACTCTGAGGGACATTGCTAAACTCTTTAATATTAGAAGGTATAAGGAGTTCTCTTTTCCCTAATGTTTCAGTTATTTTTGAGCCATTTACCTGTAGTTTATGTGCAAGTGCATGCTTGTTATTATGAAGGAATGCCTGTCACCAAACATGGCATCTGAGAAACCTTTAGGACATTCCAGTTGCCTCAGTGGATAGAAGTAGCAGGCAGTAATCTGTATTTAATTCTTGAAATCAGGTTAAAGGTTGACACTTGAGTCTTACTTGATGGTTGATCTCTGTCTTTGATGATTTATTAGAAAACCTCTTCTCCACCCCAGCCCCAAATGACTAATTTTTGTCTTTCGTTTGCTAAGTTTCCTTAGAACTAAAACGATGTTCTTCTATTTTGAAGGGTTCCCGCCCCCAACATATGTTATCCCCCCTCCTGTGGCATTTTCTATGGGCTCAGGTTACACCTTCCCAGCTGGTGTTTCTGTCCCAGGAACCTTCCTTCAGCCTGCAGCTCACTCTCCAGCAGGAAACCAGGTGCAAGCTGGGAAACAGTCCCACATCCCTTACAGCCAGCAGCGGCCCTCCGGACCAGGGCCCGTGACCCAGGGACCCCAGCAGCCTCAGCCGCCGTCCCAGCAGCCCCTCCCACCTCTCCCTGCTCCACCAGCAGCACAGACTGCAAGCCAGCTGCAGGTTCAAGCTCTAGCTCAGCAGCAGCAGTCCCCTACAAAAGCTGTGCCGGCTTTGGGGAAAAGTCCTCCTCACCACTCTGGATTCCAGCAGGTGAGTTACAGTTGTGTGTACTTCCAGCTGAGGTGAGGAGAGGAGCACCTGAAAATGTCAAGTTAATTAAAAATACTAGTTAATCCACCTCCCTCGGTAAAATAGAGAGCTAAGGGGAAGTTGCTTTATGACACAGGGAGCTCAACCTGGGGAGGGTGGAATGGGGTGGGGTAGGGGTGGGATGTGGGAGAGAGGGGATGTATGTATACCTGCAGCTGATTCAGGTTGTTGTATGGCAGAAAGCAATACAACATTGTAATGCAGTTATCCTCCAATTTTAAAAAGAAAAGTAAGCATTCAGCTACCTTTTGCTTAGACTTGTAATGATTATGGANACACATCTAGATGTGTATAAGAGACAGGGGGTGGGGTAGGGGTGGGATGTGGGAGAGAGGGGATGTATGTATACCTGCAGCTGATTCAGGTTGTTGTATGGCAGAAAGCAATACAACATTGTAATGCAGTTATCCTCCAATTTTAAAAAGAAAAGTAAGCATTCAGCTACCTTTTGCTTAGACTTGTAATGATTATGGAACACAGCAGTCTTTGCTGTTTAGGAAAGTTCAATTGTTCTTTTTATTTTTGTAAAGAAGAATAGATAGTACCTACCATACTTTGCTGCTACTGCTTGTCAGCTTTATAGAAAGGGATTTTCTGAAAATAATTTCCCGTATTTAAACCTGAACTACAGAAGGGAAACAGAATCGTGCCCTTGATGAGATGTTAAGAGAACTGTGACATCAGTCTTAAGTATTATCATCCTGCAGTACTTGGAGCAGAAGGGGAAGAAGATGCGTGCCCACCCACCCACACTCACACCCTCATTAATTAAACCTCTTAATATTGGAAGTGAAAGAGAATATGAACTCAGTGCCCTTAATCTGTTCCCAAAAAGCTCTGTGTGTTGAAAAACCTAAAGAACAAACAACTCTGCATGACCCAGAGTTTTGTTGGTGGTAAAATCTCTCAGGTTCTCTCTGTGAGTCCTGAGTGAAGTAACATTGCATTTTGTCCTCATCTTGGTGAACCAGGCATCTCTTTTTTTAGTATCAACAGGCAGATGCCTCCAAACAGCTGTGGAATCCCCCTCAGGTTCAAGGCCCATTAGGGAAAATCATGCCTGTGAAACAGCCCTACTACCTTCAAACCCAAGACCCCATAAAACTGTTTGAGCCGTCGTTGCAACCTCCTGTAAGGCAGCAGCAGCCTCTTGAGAAAACGATGAAGCCTTTCCCCATGGAGCCATATAACCATAACCCCTCAGAAGTCAAGATCCCGGAGTTCTACTGGGATTCTTCCTACAGCGCTGCTGATAACAGAGCTGTGATGGCACAGCAAGCCAGTGTGGACCGCAGGGGCAAACGGTCCCCGGGAGTCTTCCGTCCAGAGCAGGACCCTGTGCCCAGGATGCCATTTGAGGTGCGTGTCCTTCCCCGTCACCAGGCATTTCAGAGGTCTCAGGTAGATGTTTAAAGGTCCCTCTGATCTCGTTAGTGCTACAGAATGCCACTGAGTAAGTGGGCACAGCTCTTGGCGCCCTCTTCACACCACACAGATTTGGGGAAGCTGAAGATCGCCATTCCTGACGTTGAACTTGACGGTCTGGCAGAGAGGACCGTGTGCAGAAATCTCTAAGGCAGCACATCAGAGAATTCTGAGACAAAGCTCCTCTCAGTTGGGCTGAGTAACCTAAGTTTAAAAGTAGGTTTACTGCATATTTACGCAAGTGGCTTTCTGAGAGGGACAAATTTAGCCTGTCATCTTTGACGGTGGAGTTCCCTGTTCTTGCCCTTTATATTCATGAGAAACAGGTGTGTGTTTGTAACTTTTTTTAAAAAGCTGTTTCTCTGTTAGCCCGAGATAACACTAATCTCTTTGCTCCCTTGCGGCATTTCACTGGCTGTCCACGCTAGTCTTTTATGTTCTGCTCTGTTTGTCACTGTCTTTACTTCTTTCTGTTGTCTTGATCTTTCCTTCTCATTGTCCTTGTGTCACTTTGCTTTGGTGTTTCAAAGCCTTTTCCTCTTTGCATAATGCTGTCTTACTGTTCCTTACAGCTTCCTCCTTGACTTTAGCTGCCTTCATCTCCCTAATGATACTACTACTACGCTGTGCTTTTGTCATCCCTTATTGCATCTCACTGTGATCCTTTCTGTCACTAGGACCCCAAAGGCTCCCCTCTGCTTCCTCCGGACCTGTTAAAGAGTCTGGCTGCCTTGGAGGAAGAGGAAGAGCTGATTTTTTCTAACCCTCCTGATCTTTACCCAGCTTTGCTGGGGCCTCTCGCCTCTCTTCCTGGACGAAGCCTCTTTGTATGTATTTGATGTAATTCTTTTTCTTGCTGTAACCCCTACCTTTTCTTCTGAGATTTTGTAGTAGAATAGGTAGTTTCTTCTTTCTAGGGCTTTCCTTTTTTTAACAGAATTTTAAAGCTTATTTCCTGATTGCCCAAACTAACATTCCCATGACAGTAAAATGTGGCAAAACTTTTTGTCCCATAGTTCCCCCAAATCTTGTAGCTTTGTAATATATGTTATCCAGAAAGCATCCTGCAGGGCTGGGCACACACAAGATGTAATGCTGGGAAATTAACTTCCTTTTCAGTTGTCATTTCCACCTGGACCCGGGAATTTTAGGTGTCATTTAATCTGGCTTAGGAACAGTGAGATTTTTCCTCATGTATTCAAAATATGAAATGAAATAATGTTCCAGATGTTTTACTGAATAAAAAGAAGATTCTAGATTGATTTTACTAAACAGTAAGTGGTTCTTTTCTGTTTGATTAACTAAAAGCCCTGATCTAAATTCAGAGCCAGATTTGTAATATGAAGAGGATTTAAAAACATGATTGGAGTACCATCAATGAATGACCACAGAGATAAGGTCTAAGAATTGATTAGTAGTATCTTTTAAAAATAATCTTCTATATCCCAGTCTGCATTTCAAAGGATGCCATTATTTACATGTTTTACTGAGGTCGGGAACTGCAAGAAAGATCTATGCTATGAGGTTTTTTTTTTCCCCTTCCCTGCATCTTAATAAAGCGTAAAACATTTTTGAGTTCCACTTTCTTGCTGTTTTTTTCCCATAAACACAGGGTAAGAAAACGTTCACAAGACTAAAGTACACTGATTTTAGTGTTAGAAATAAAAGCTTAGTGGCTCTCCTGACAGAAACTGCCATCTCTAGCACTTGAAGTTCCCTTAAGAATCTTTCTGAGTGAGTGGCCACACAGACCACCCCCCCTCCCCGGCCTCCCCAAGTCAGCAGAAATAAAAGACCCCCTAGACTCCCAGGTAGTAGTAGTGCGGTGACGGCGCCTAGCGGTCTGGAGAGCCCAGCTACTAAACCGTTGATGCTACCTGTTTGCCTTTCTTGCTGTTCTGTTTTTGGTGTTTTTTTGGTTGGGTGGCTTAAGGGCCTAGGGGCAGAGTGCCTTTCTGTTCACTTGTTTCCTAATCCATTCTTGTGCTTACCTTCTCTGTTGGAAATGAACCTAATGGTGAAACAAAGGGAGGGGGGGTGCTTTTAGTGGGGTTTTGTTATGTTAAAAAAAAATACCTTAACTATAACCCTTCCTATATTTAACATCATTAATGATGTCATGTGTGTGACAGTGCCTTGCATGTAGCAGGTGTTTAATAAATGCTTTGTTGACCAACAGTTCGGTGATAGTGAGCATCAGAGATTCAGCTTTTTTTTTTTAAACCAATGAGTTTCTTAAGGACCAATAAATGTAAACTTGACTTTAGCAAGTGTTTGAATACATACCACAAATAGAGTTGCTTAGGAACCATGCTAACAANTTGAAAAACCTAAAGAACAAACAACTCTGCATGACCCAGAGTTTTGTTGGTGGTAAAATCTCTCAGGTTCTCTCTGTGAGTCCTGAGTGAAGTAACATTGCATTTTGTCCTCATCTTGGTGAACCAGGCATCTCTTTTTTTAGTATCAACAGGCAGATGCCTCCAAACAGCTGTGGAATCCCCCTCAGGTTCAAGGCCCATTAGGGAAAATCATGCCTGTGAAACAGCCCTACTACCTTCAAACCCAAGACCCCATAAAACTGTTTGAGCCGTCGTTGCAACCTCCTGTAAGGCAGCAGCAGCCTCTTGAGAAAACGATGAAGCCTTTCCCCATGGAGCCATATAACCATAACCCCTCAGAAGTCAAGATCCCGGAGTTCTACTGGGATTCTTCCTACAGCGCTGCTGATAACAGAGCTGTGATGGCACAGCAAGCCAGTGTGGACCGCAGGGGCAAACGGTCCCCGGGAGTCTTCCGTCCAGAGCAGGACCCTGTGCCCAGGATGCCATTTGAGGTGCGTGTCCTTCCCCGTCACCAGGCATTTCAGAGGTCTCAGGTAGATGTTTAAAGGTCCCTCTGATCTCGTTAGTGCTACAGAATGCCACTGAGTAAGTGGGCACAGCTCTTGGCGCCCTCTTCACACCACACAGATTTGGGGAAGCTGAAGATCGCCATTCCTGACGTTGAACTTGACGGTCTGGCAGAGAGGACCGTGTGCAGAAATCTCTAAGGCAGCACATCAGAGAATTCTGAGACAAAGCTCCTCTCAGTTGGGCTGAGTAACCTAAGTTTAAAAGTAGGTTTACTGCATATTTAAGCAAGTGGCTTTCTGAGAGGGACAAATTTAGCCTGTCATCTTTGACGGTGGAGTTCCCTGTTCTTGCCCTTTATACTCATGAGAAACAGGTGTGTGTTTGTAACTTTTTTTAAAAAGCTGTTTCTCTGTTAGCCCGAGATAACACTAATCTCTTTGCTCCCTTGCGGCATTTCACTGGCTGTCCACGCTAGTCTTTTATGTTCTGCTCTGTTTGTCACTGTCTTTACTTCTTTCTGTTGTCTTGATCTTTCCTTCTCATTGTCCTTGTGTCACTTTGCTTTGGTGTTTCAAAGCCTTTTCCTCTTTGCATAATGCTGTCTTACTGTTCCTTACAGCTTCCTCCTTGACTTTAGCTGCCTTCATCTCCCTAATGATACTACTACTACGCTGTGCTTTTGTCATCCCTTATTGCATCTCACTGTGATCCTTTCTGTCACTAGGACCCCAAAGGCTCCCCTCTGCTTCCTCCGGACCTGTTAAAGAGTCTGGCTGCCTTGGAGGAAGAGGAAGAGCTGATTTTTTCTAACCCTCCTGATCTTTACCCAGCTTTGCTGGGGCCTCTCGCCTCTCTTCCTGGACGAAGCCTCTTTGTATGTATTTGATGTAATTCTTTTTCTTGCTGTAACCCCTACCTTTTCTTCTGAGATTTTGTAGTAGAATAGGTAGTTTCTTCTTTCTAGGGCTTTCCTTTTTTTAACAGAATTTTAAAGCTTATTTCCTGATTGCCCAAACTAACATTCCCATGACAGTAAAATGTGGCAAAACTTTTTGTCCCATAGTTCCCCCAAATCTTGTAGCTTTGTAATATATGTTATCCAGAAAGCATCCTGCAGGGCTGGGCACACACAAGATGTAATGCTGGGAAATTAACTTCCTTTTCAGTTGTCATTTCCACCTGGACCCGGGAATTTTAGGTGTCATTTAATCTGGCTTAGGAACAGTGAGATTTTTCCTCATGTATTCAAAATATGAAATGAAATAATGTTCCAGATGTTTTACTGAATAAAAAGAAGATTCTAGATTGATTTTACTAAACAGTAAGTGGTTCTTTTCTGTTTGATTAACTAAAAGCCCTGATCTAAATTCAGAGCCAGATTTGTAATATGAAGAGGATTTAAAAACATGATTGGAGTACCATCAATGAATGACCACAGAGATAAGGTCTAAGAATTGATTAGTAGTATCTTTTAAAAATAATCTTCTATATCCCAGTCTGCATTTCAAAGGATGCCATTATTTACATGTTTTACTGAGGTCGGGAACTGCAAGAAAGATCTATGCTATGAGGTTTTTTTTTCCCCTTCCCTGCATCTTAATAAAGCGTAAAACATTTTTGAGTTCCACTTTCTTGCTGTTTTTTTCCCATAAACACAGGGTAAGAAAACGTTCACAAGACTAAAGTACACTGATTTTAGTGTTAGAAATAAAAGCTTAGTGGCTCTCCTGACAGAAACTGCCATCTCTAGCACTTGAAGTTCCCTTAAGAATCTTTCTGAGTGAGTGGCCACACAGACCACCCCCCCTCCCCGGCCTCCCCAAGTCAGCAGAAATAAAAGACCCCCTAGACTCCCAGGTAGTAGTAGTGCGGTGACGGCGCCTAGCGGTCTGGAGAGCCCAGCTACTAAACCGTTGATGCTACCTGTTTGCCTTTCTTGCTGTTCTGTTTTTGGTGTTTTTTTGGTTGGGTGGCTTAAGGGCCTAGGGGCAGAGTGCCTTTCTGTTCACTTGTTTCCTAATCCATTCTTGTGCTTACCTTCTCTGTTGGAAATGAACCTAATGGTGAAACAAAGGGAGGGGGGGTGCTTTTAGTGGGGTTTTGTTATGTTAAAAAAAAATACCTTAACTATAACCCTTCCTATATTTAACATCATTAATGATGTCATGTGTGTGACAGTGCCTTGCATGTAGCAGGTGTTTAATAAATGCTTTGTTGACCAACAGTTCGGTGATAGTGAGCATCAGAGATTCAGCTTTTTTTTTTTAAACCAATGAGTTTCTTAAGGACCAATAAATGTAAACTTGACTTTAGCAAGTGTTTGAATACATACCACAAATAGAGTTGCTTAGGAACCATGCTAACAGCCAGTTGTCAAATGGATCTAAAGGCTTTTTAAAAGTCATTAATGCCTGTGTTTTAAGATTCTAGCAAGGAGGGAAGAAATTAGGAAGAAAACAGTGTTTGATCAGTTCAGCGTCTTGTTTTGAGAGCATTTTAAATGCAGCTAGTGACAAAGGGATTCCTGAGGTTCTTACCTAGCGAATACTCAGTACTGCCAGTTTCCAGGGTCCCTGCCAGGATCTCTGTGCTTAAGTTAGAAGTACTGATCAGGAGGGTTCTGTCTGACTCACCAGTGATGACTGGCCCTTAGCGGGACCACAGTATTAATAAAAAGTAATCCGAGTTGAATTGATACTTTCTAATGGGCTTCCCTGATGGCTCAGAGGTTAAAGCGTCTGCCTCTAATGTGGGAGACCTGGGTTCGATCCCTGGGTCGGGAAGATCCCCTGGAGAAGGAAATGGCAATCACTCCAGTATTCTTGCCTTGGGACTCCCATAGACGGAGGAGCCTGGTGGGCTACAGTCCATGGGGTCGCAAAGAGTCGGACACGACTGAGCGATTTAACTAACTAACTAAGCTTTAATTTGTACAAGAGAGATGAATACAGGTATTCTTAAATTGTGGTCCTTTATTTTGCTTGTATGGTATCTTAAAAGTAGTACTAAGAAAATGGAAAGCATAATTTAACTATTAATTTGTACAAGAGAGATGAATACAGGTATTCTTAAATTGTGGTCCTTTATTTTGCTTGTATGGCGTCTTAAAATTAGGACTAAGAAAATGGAAAGCATAATCTAACTATCTTTTGTTTTCCCTCTGGGACTATGAAGAAATCCTTACTGGAGAAGCCCTCAGACCTCATGTCACATTCATCCTCTTTCCTGTCTCTCACCGGATTCTCCCTCAATCAGGTGCGTAAACAGTGAGGCATCCTGCTGTGGGCTAGCATTTTCTTTCCCAGTCTGTCTCAACACATCTGTTTTTCTCTTTCCTTTTTCTTCCATATATTGGTATTTTCCAGGTATCTGATTTTACCCCCTCCCCCCACCCCGGCTTTGGTTAGGGTATACAGGAGACCTTTGTAAGTTTGAATTGTTTAACTTCTCATTAATAATAAAATCTTTGGGGCTCTCTTGTTCAGCCAAGTAAATTATTCATACTTTTTAACCTGGGCGGTTTACATAGAACAGGATGAAGGGTGGGGGAAAGTAAAAAGTAAATGAATAAAAACAGGAAAACTGAAAGAAACAGAAGTAAAAGCCTTCAGAAGTTTGTCTTGCAAAGAAAGTCTTAAGATCGTCAAGCTCCACGTGCGTGAACACTGCATTTTCTTTCATTGGAGCGAGTCTGTTAACTTGGTGGTGGTTGTCTTTCAGGAACGATACCCAAATAACAGTGTGTTCAATGAGGTTTACGGGAAAAACCTGACAACCAGCTCCAAGGCAGAACTGAATCCCTCAGTGGCTCCCCAGGAAACATCATTGTACTCCCTTTTTGAAGGGACTCCATGGTCTCCGTCTCTTCCTGCCAGTTCAGGTATTGACTAGTCTTTAAATTATACATTATTGCCCGTACACTCAAAAGATAGTGTGGTTTGGTAATTTTATGTATTTGGTGCTTTTTGTCTGTTACTATGATTTTTGTTGTTGTCGTTTGTATTTGTTTTTAAAGTAACTTCTGAAGGAAAATGGGATGTAAAAAAGCCTGGTGAGCTGGTTCACATAATAAATGCCATTAAAAAAAGCTGTTTTACATTCTCAGTAATGAGCACAGTTGTAAGGGAGAAAAATACGAGTTTTATCTTAAGGTTTGCAGCTGTTTTTTAGTTTTATTTGTAGATATTCATTCTTTGCAGGAAAATTCTTAAGGTTAGGCAATTCTGCCCTAATAGAGAAGACCAGTATATATTTATCTGAAACAGGCACACCAAAACAATGCATACTTTTGACAAAACTGTCTACATTTTTATTTTTAAGGTAAGGAACATGCCTTAGACATGTACAGTAATACAGACTAGTATATCTGGCAGGGTCCCTCTGGGGGCCTTTATTTTGCCTTTCTCCCGAAACCCTGTGGTTATTTTTAAGAGAATTTAAGTGACCAAATCTACCGGAAACTTTCATTCTCGGTATATTTGTGAAACATTTCTATTTAATGTCTTGCGTTGCTGTTATTCAATAGATCATTCAACACCAGCCAGCCAGTCTCCTCATTCCTCCAACCCAAGCAGCCTGCCAAGCTCCCCTCCAACACACAACCACAATTCTGTCCCATTCTCCAATTTTGGACCCATTGGGACTCCAGATAACAGGGATAGGAGAACTGCAGACCGGTGGAAAACTGATAAGCCAGGTGAGATCCAGTCTTCATTGCTTAGCAGAAGTGAACTAACTTACTTTGTCCTTCCTGGACCTTTGGCAGTGAAAGAACATCTTCTTGAATTATTCTTTTCTCTTCATTCCTAGCCATGGGTGGGTTTGGCATCGATTATCTCTCAGCAGCAGCATCCTCTGAGAGCAGTTGGCATCAGGCCAGCACTCCAAGTGGTTCCTGGACAGGCCATGGCCCATCCATGGAGGATTCTTCTGCTGTCCTCATGGAGAGCCTAAAGGTGAGTGGATCAGGAACAAGAACCGTGCAAGATGTCTCTGCATTCATTCACATAAATAGCTAGTCTTATTCCTAAGGCCCTTAGGGTTGTTTGATTCATACTATATATCTGGCAAAGTCTTTGAAGCATGGTCTGCATTATAAGATTCTTTAAAAGGAATTTTTTTTTTTTTTTTTAAATTTTTGAATTCACTAGTGATAACCCAGTATCCTCAGGGGGGACAGACATGAAGGTTTTAGTTGAATTCTAAGATTAAGAAAATTCTGACTCATCTTGAAATACTTTCTTTACTCTTTTTCTGAACAAGTAAAAGAAAGATATCTAATTTTATAAATGTTTTGCCTGCCTAAAACCTTTATAGTCAGTATCTGTTCTCACATGGAGCTGAGTTTTAGTAAAAAGACTTTATAGAAAACGTACTTTCACCTTTTCTGATTTAAAATGATCTTAATGAGAACTAACTAACCAGTCTTGAAGGACCTGGTCTTACAGCAACTCCTTGAAATAGCTGGATTTTTTCAGGGTTTGGGGATCTTGGGACATACACGCCTTTATGTTTGGCTGGGATTGAAAATCAAATCCCTTTCAGACAACCAGGCATGTGAACTCTGCTGACAAGCTCTGGGCTGTTTTTCAGTCTATCTGGTCCAGTTCCATGATGCATCCTGGACCTTCCGCTTTGGAGCAGCTGTTAATGCAGCAGAAGCAGAAACAGCAGCGGGGACAAGGCACCATGAATCCTCCACACTGAGGCCAGAGCGGCACCCTGGGAATGAAGGCTCCATAAACCATGGCATGTTGGGTTTGCAGGACTGACCCACACAGTCCCTGCAGGTGGCAGCCCTCTTTTCTGTGTTTCGCTGTTGAGAGGGCGTAAGTATTCCACCAGCCCGCTGAGTGTGCACGAAATGTCCGCAGTGCAACAAAAAGAAAAACCACCAGGAACTCTCCGTCCCCCCGGGGCCTTCTGGAGGGGGAGAGGAACTGCTGTCCGTCTCACTCAGTTACCTGGTATCACCACCTCTCACCTTCTCCATCGTGCATGTCCCCAGCCACATGGGAAGTGAAAGCTGAGACGGGAAGGCAGATGGGAGAAGCCAATGGGAGCTTCTCAGTCCTTTTTTTTCCTCTTTGGGGAATAAATAGGAATCCACTAATGATTGCTTTGCTGACTGAGAATGTAGTTGAAATTACTCCTGAACATCTTTTATTATTGTTATTACTCTCAGTAGTAAGACATCACACTGAATTCTTCCATGCACAGATGTGCTTCTTCTAGTCAGTGTGTAGCAAGGAAAAACCCTGTGCACTGCTTCTGTGAGAGGTCGGTGGTGGCAGGATGGGGAGACCGACCTCTTCAGCCCGTGGAAACGGTCCACGAGGGCGAGGACGCGGCCTCCGCTTGGACTCAGAAGGTTCTGGTGGGCCCTCCTCTAGCCTGGAGACTCCAGCCGGAAATGCCCTTCCCTCTGTAGGTGCTCGAGCCCCAGCTGAGGAGGCCGCGTGGCTGCTGGTGCTGGGCTGGACTAGCCGAGGACTGCCGTAGGGCTCTAAAGGAACGTTTGTGACTCCTGTCCATTTTACGGTAGTGTCGCAGGCAGTCCCACAGCAGGCAGGCTAGTCCATTCATGGCCTGACACAGTTTAATAGGTAGAAGCTTTCAGTGTGGTTACTTTTTGTTTGGTTGGTTTTTGTGCCCCCATCCTACTTACCACCCACCTCCTCCTGTCCCTACCTCCACCCCCTTTCTACCCTGTGCTGTGTGCTGTAATCGTTTTTATTGCTAACGTGTACAACATCTCGCCAAGAAGCAACAGCATGGGGGCCAGCAGTTGGGGCCCAAAAGACAGTCTGAAACGGAAGGAAGAGGTGGTGTGCGCACGGCCTGCTGAGCAGCCAGGCCCCTGCCCGGCTGTGGTCTCCCAGCCTCCACTTTCAGAGGAAATCCAAGGCGACACGGACGCATGTGCGTCAGGCACAGAAGGAAAACACAGCGGAGTCCACTCTGGAGAAGGCAGAAGAAAGGAAAAGAAACTTTTTATCTGATATTTATTAGAAGGAAAGAGGACTGAAGAGTTTTCTTGTGTAGAAACAGAGGACAGCATTTCTGATAGTCATTTCCTGGAAAAGTAATATTTTAAGGGGAAATTATGGAAACAATCTAAATGTCCAGTTGCTGTGCTAGTGGTAGGGTTTGTTTTATGGGAGGGCTCTCCTTTGCGTGCGCGCGTGTGTGAGTGTTCGTGTGTGTGCACGCTGGCCCATCTGCTCCCTGGAGGGGAGGGGTGGTGCGTGTGAGTGTGTGGAGCTAGCGTGGGACTCGAGCTGGAAAACAGCTCCAGAGCAAAGCACATCCAGGAGCCCTGGTCGTCACTGGAGTCTGGGCAACCCCACCAATGAAAGGGGGTGAGAGATTCATGCTCATTGCTCTTGCGAGAGAGCCTTGGAGTCCCGAATGCTTACATTACTGCTCTTTTAGTTTGACATGGTGTTTGGGGTTTTTTGTTTTAGATGTTGTTTGTTTGTTTGTTTTTTGAAAGGTCTGAAAGGGTGAAATCCCCCACCCAATGGCAATATGAAACCCTTTGTGCTTCTCTCCAGCCCCTCCTCCGTGACCACCGTCCTCCCATCCCCTCCCTGCCGAGCCTCCTCCCCTGCTGCCTTTACCCACTCTGTGTGTTTGAGCTCTGCATTCAGGCAGCTGCAACATTCCAGTGTTTGAACCGCCACCAACTCCTGCACCCCCGACACGCCCACCAGGTTCACCGTCTCGCTCCCTCAGTGCCCACGTCCTGTCTGCAGCCCCACTTCTGCATGAGAATTTGGTGTTTGGAATGTTTTTTGACTCTAGGGGCGGGGTTCCTCGCCTTATCCTCAGTGTGGAGTAATGAGGAGGGAAAGGAGAATCTTCATCAGAAACTGGTTCTGTGTAGCAAACTTTCTTTTGTGTTTCTTTCTGTTTCTGTTTATTTGTTTTGGTCTGTCTGTGCAAGACCTGCAGCTGCTGAAGTCAGCTTTGCCTTTAATTAAACCATGTTCTCTCCAACCAGATCTGTGTAGAGATTGTTTCTTTCCTATCCTGAAAGAAAATCCAACTTAGCAAATGTAAACTACTCACAAGTCATCTAGGAGAATGAAAGGTCAAAAATCGAAAATGCTTCATGGTTATTTTTTTTTTAGTAATATTTCAAACCGATGTGCAGGATTAAAAAAAGGGATGGGTTCCAGTAAAGAATGGCTTAAGCAAAGGAGTTAACAACTCAGCATTTTTATCCTTACTGTCACCCTTAATAAGGCAGCTCAGAGACCGTGTATCCTGTTGGCCCAAGAAACTCAATTCAGTGTGATGAGCAGCAACGGTATTTGGTGTTCTTTGCTCTGGGGTTGTGTCCCCTGATTTCCAGCAGTAACCTGCCGGCCTTCGTTGTGTGTAGAGGCCAGCACCGCACCTCACCTGTGTGTGTGCGCACACCCATCAGCTGCATTTTCACACTGATGTTGATTCAGCCTACAGTTTGTCTCCTAAATGTGCTTTTCGTAAGCACCTACACACTTGAAAAATTGTTAACAGAATATTCCACAAGAAGAAGGGGAATTAAGGCCAGGCCTTTCGAATTTATGGAAATTCACCCAAGTTAATCCTGAAAAACAAATGTAACCTAGTAGGATGGTACTAACCACCTGGCTTCCTGAGCATGGTCGCTTTTCATCTCAAGTATTAGTGGCATATACTCACTACTGAACTCTTTAACAGATGTCCTCTATGAGAAGAAATCAAGGGACGTCGTTCCAGTATTTTAATATTATGTGAAATTAAAGCTATATTCCAGGGGAACGTAACTGTCTAGGTTCTGTTTAAGCAGCGATACTTTTAATCCCCAAAATGTCAGTTTCATGTGTGTAGGCATGCAGGCTCACATCCTCTGAGTTACCTATAAAGTTACTCCATCCCCGGGAGTTTGTGATAGTAATGGTCTAGGAGTGTGGATATTTATACTTAGGTCTTGGGCCTGCACTCTGGGTATCTTGTTTTTGTAAGTTTTTTATTGAGGCATCACATATATAGAGAGAAGTGTACCAATAGTAAGTATACAACTTGGTGAATTTTCACAAACTGAACATACCTGGGTAGCCAGCACTCCAAGCAAGAAACAGATATTCTGCACCCTAGAAGACCCCCCTCTTGTAGACATTTCCGACCACCACCCCTCCCTGTTTTCAACGTAATCATTGTAAGTTCTCACATCGTCTAATAGGTTAAGTTTTAACGGAAGAGTAAATGAATTAATACTTATAGAGATGTCTCTCAAGTGTACAGCAGAGGCGTGCAAAATCTTGTTAAGCAATAGTACTTCCTTTTCTTCAACGTTATAGGTTGTGAAACATCCTAGACGACTCTGGGTGTGCTTTCCAGGTCTGTAGTTGCGTGTTGTTCGACAAAAGCTTTGGGGAAAATGCCAACCTTCCCTTTGCACTCCCCTTCCAGCCATTCTTCATTCACTGATAAAAGGAAAAGTATACGCTGACTTCTAAAATGAGTAGAGGAGACTTCCCTCACCCGAGTAATCCACATAGAACTTGGACTGCCCTCTCTTCACCCCCAGCTGTGCTGACGGGGAAAAGTCAGCGTTGGAAAAGTGACTGGTAAGAGTGAACATAGGAGCTATCTCATTATTGGTTTGTTTTAGACACAGGAGTAAAATGCAGAAAAACTAGTCTTCAAAAAGTTACCAAAGTGAAAGAAATTGAACAATGAATCCTTATGTATGAGGTGGGTTTGTTTTTTTTTTAAACATAAGAGTTTTAGCTTTGTTGGGAACCTTTGATTACAGGACAAGGATATGCCATTGGTTAAATAAATAATGATTGTTCACTAGCGAATTATCAAAGAATTGAGAATTGGAGCTAATGATGGGTTCAGTCCATGCTTGTAAAATACAAGAATTTTCATAGCACCTAGTTTGAGACTTAAGTATGTGCACAGACTTCATAACTCAGTTATAGATAATAACCCCATTTTAAATTTTCTGTGGTTAAACGTAACTCAGTCTAGGTTCTGAGAAGACACGAGAGAATAGCTTGTTCGGGGTCATTCTGCCAATTAAATATCAGACACCTCAGGTAGCTGTGACCTGTTCTAGAGCCTATCCAACAGACCATAGAAGCTGTTCAGCTCAGAGGCTCATCTTTGGATGTAATGTGTCTCCATCAGACGTTACAGCAGCACCATGTGGTACTTGGATCCTGTCCCCAGAAACTCCATTAGTGTGGAGTGTCGCTGGGCATCCGAGTTCACCCAAGGGAATTCTAATGGCAAACTGTTGTCTTGATTCTTCCTTCTATGATAACGAGTATCAGCATTTGTTGTGCTGGATCCTGGGAGCTTGTTAGAAATGCCAAATCTCAGGTCCCACCCCACACTTGATCCAGAATCCATTTTAACAAGTTCCTCAGATGGTTCACATTTAAAATTTAAGAAGCTTTTGGAATGAAACCATTTCATAACTGTTGAATACAACTGAACTCAACCCCTCAGCCCTACACAATGTTTATGCTGACTTCTATTTCCCTATGTGTTATAAAAGTTTCAAAATCTTACATAGGTACTTCCTGAATTAAACCAACTTAGACTTCTGTACAAATCCCAGTAGAGTATACCACCTTCTCTCCATATCTACCCAGAAGACTTTTCAGAGCATTTGTTCATCTTTATCTCATCCCCACCACTGAAAAACAAATTTAGCCAGCTGCTTGGTTCTGATCTGACACTTAAAAAATGGTGTGGAGAGTTAAATCCAACTTGAGTTTACATTCTCCCTTTTAGAATATGCGCACCGACCATGTACCCTGTTTGTTTTTCATTTCTTACGTTGTTGCTGCTAAGTCGCTTCAGTCGTGTCTGACTCTTTGCGACTCCATAGATGGCAGCCCACCAGGCTCCCCCATCCCTGGGATTCTCCAGGCAAGAACACTGGAGTGGGTTGCCATTTCCTTCTCCAATGCATGAAAGTGAAACGGGAAAGTGAAGTCACTTAGTCGTCTCCGACTTCGCAAACACATGAACTGCAGCCCACCAGGCTCCTCCATCCATGGGGTTTTCCAGGCAAGAGTACTAGAGTGGAGTGCCAGTGCCCTCTCCGACATTGTTGCTATGGTCTGGTAATACTCACTCTTCACCCCCATTAACTTTAAAATCTCTCCCTCTCATTTTTTAATCTGTTAGTTTTCTATTATAGTTGATAATGGTGTTCTGTTTTCACTGTTTTGCATTGCTAATGTACAAGATTTCGGCCATGTGAATGAAACTTTTGATATGACTTGTTAGCAGGTAAAGAAATTAAGAGTGTCAAACCATGAGTTATTAATAGAATGCTATTTCTCAGTATGGTCAGTAGACCAGCATCACCTGGAAGCTTGTTAAAAATGTAAATCAGTGGGCCCCACCCCAGACCTGAATCAGACTCTTTGGCACTGAGTCAAAGGAATTTAACAAATTACAAAAGATGCATGAGCATACTTAAGTTTGAGAAGCAGTAAATTAGAACCTTCCACTTACTTTAAATTTTACTGTGTTTGATTTATAACAACCTGGAAGTCACCAGAGAGAGCAATTCTGAGTAGTTATTTTTTAAGGCAAAATGTATACCCTTCTTCCCTCATCTTCAAAAAGTACATCAATTCAAAGACCTGTAGTTTGCAAAACATCACCATCACACGGCTCAGTGCAAACACAAAATGGCTGAAGCCCCCTGCCAATTCGTTAAGTCCAGTGTGAGAACCCATGGCTTCCGAAACCATCTTTAATATGTGACTGAAGTCTGCCAGTGGTTGCTTCCCTGCCCAAGAGAGCAACAGATGGAAAGGTGAACACACTCAGGTTTGCTCCCTCCCACTAAGAACTGGGAAGGAAATTGAAACCATTGGCTAAAGTTTGTAGCTGATTGATGTTTTCTTCTCTCTGCCCTTGTGTCTATTGCTGCTAACATGTACATTAGTTTCTGCACTCCAGGAGTAGCACTTACCCGTTGATATCACCAGGATTACGTCTCCTTCCAGGAACTCCAGGTCTTCTGGCTGGGTAGCCTCGTAACTGAAGAGAGCTACTACTTTGCTCCCTTCCTTAAGCTCAGGTTCTGTTGTCTGGTTATTAGCATCAGATTTGCTTTCTTCGGGTTCATCTGGAAAGCCCTGGTCACCCTGAAATAGTAAAGGGCCTATTTATTAGTGTTCCTAACTTCCTGCCATGAACATTGAACATCACTGAAGGAATCAATCAGCAAAATGTCAATGTAGCACCTGGGATATAAACTTCAAGCCAAGTTTGTGATCAGTCCCAAGCATAGACCTGGTGTGTCCTTTATGAACACTGGATGGTTGGGTGAAAGTGAAGTCGCTCAGTCGTGTCCAACTCTGCGACCCCGTGGACACTAGGCTCCTCTGTCAATGGGATTTTCTAGGCAAGAGTACTGGAGTGGGTTGCCTTTTGGGTAAGTGGAACCAAAAGGTCGACAGGACCGTACATCATCTTAAAATCCTACTGAAACTTTATGTTAATCCCGAAAAGAGTAGGTACAATTGTTAATTTTTCTCAGATGGAGAAACAGGTTGAATCACAAGTAAGTAAAAGAACCCAAAGTCAACTCCCAAATCAACACCTTTTCCCCAGCACCCATAACACTGGGCACCTTGTTATAGAAAGGCAAACTTGTCTGTGCCATCCCAAATCTGTTAATCAAGAACTCCCCGTGGGAGTTAACAATCATTAACAAATAATTTAAAACAACAAAATCAACGTTTGTAGTGAAGTAATGCTGAAGCTGAAGCTCCAGTACTTGGGCCACCTGATGTGAACAGCTGACTCACTGGGAAAGACCCTGATGCTGGGAAAGATTGAAGGCAACAGGAGAAGGAGGCAGCAGAGGATGAGATGGTTAGATAGCAGCGCCAATTCAATGGACATGAATCTGAGCAAACTCCAGGAGATGGGAAAGGACAGGGAAGCCTGGCATGCCGCAGTCCATGGGGTCACAGAGTCGCACACAACTGAATAACATTCACATTTAGAGCTGAACTAACAGGAATCCTTTCAAGACAGAACTGAAGGGATTAGTCCAAAAACAGATTATTGGAAAAGCTAGAGGGACCTTTCATACTTTCAGGGGACACCCTGCAGGGACACTCACTCGCCCCTGGGTCCTGGGCCTTCCAGCCAGGCCAGCGCAGCTGCTCAGCCGTGGCCAACTCTGACCCCATGGGCCGCACATGCCAGGCCTCCCTGGCCATCAACAACCCCCCGAGTCCACCCAAACCCACGTCCATCGAGTCGGTGAAGCCATCCAGCCATCTCATCATCTGTTGTCCCCTTCTGCCCACAACCTTTCCCAGCATCAGGGTCTTTTCAAAGGAGTCAGCTCTCCACATCAGGTGGCCAAAATAATGGAGTTTCAGCTTCAACATCAGTCCCTCCAATGAACACCCAGGACTGATCTCTTTTAGGATGGACTAGTTGGATCTGCTTGCAGTCCAAGAGACAAGAATCTTCTCCAACACCACAGTTCAAAAGCATCAATTATTCTGTGCTCAGCTCTCTTTATAGTCCAACTCTCACATCCATACACGACCACTGGAAAAACCATAGCCTTGACTAGACAGACCTTTGTTGGTGCCAGAGGCACCCGGAAGTCTCAGGTCCAGGGGCTCCACTTCCTGAAACAATTTTCTGAACTTGAACCCCTAAGTTTACTTTATAAGGTTTACTACAGGGCTTTCCTCCAGACCTATTCTCTTTAGTTCTTCCCCATCAAACATTTGCCTTTGATTTGAGTGCAAAGGAGACCCTTCCCTAACTGAGCAGTAACCCCTACCCAGCTGTGGGGATGAGGGTTTAGAGGAAGGACTCGCTGGGCCCACGGCCTACATGTCTGGAATAGCTTTCCTGCTATGGTCATTTCTATGGTCTCAAAAGTCCACTTGTGGCTGAAAACTAGTAGCTGACCAAGGATTCCCTTAGGAGCTATTCAATTTTATACCCCCTAGACAGATAAAACTGCAGATGCCACTGTTGACAAAGGCTAAAGCAGGAAACAGGTGAGAAGAGGAACTGGTGTCAACGGGACTCCACTTGACAGCTTCGGGCGGTGGGGAATGCAGGTTCATGGTCTCTGTGTCAGGACTCCCCAGCCGCCCGATTATGGGTCAGGAGGTGTTTATTCAGAGGAAGCCCACCAGCTGCCCGAAGCCAGCATGGGAGATCCCACCCATGACAAGGTCATGCTGAGAGACCTGACGGGCAAGGCAGATCAGGACTCGAGGGATCCCCTGGATCTGCTTGAGCATCTACCCTAAAAACCAGAGTCTGTCTGTCTTACTATTTTATGACTTTCACCAACTCCTCTGACATTAACGGGGCTATCCCCAACCACCTTTCTCAGAAGAAAATCAACTTAGAGCTTTGGTTAATAAGTCTGCTGGGCATAATGAGAGTGTTTCAATTCAAACCCCTCTGATAGCTTTCTAACTTGCCCGACAGGTTTATCTGGACTTTTTCAGCTACGCATGTGATTGTTTACAGCCTCCCAACCAGGAGAGGCACAGGAAGCTTAAAACATTCTAAGAATGTAGAGCCTTTCGAGGAGTTAAAAATCATTAGAATAGAACTAGTTAAGGGTTTCATTGTTGAGCCAATGCTTGCTGCCAAGTTTACATATCTTTTATTTGTTGATATAGTTGGTATATAGAGAAAACAGGCAGTAGCCCTGGCATTAGCAACATTAGATCTTTGAGTTAAGTACTTTCTTTGTTGTAACCCACTGCACCTTTGTTCTATAGGAATGTAACTTTACTACTTTGAGGGTGATGCAAATTAAAGAAAAAACACTTCAAGGGAAAATGAGTTTTCTGGTTGATTAACATTTATCAAGGAAAAGAGCCATAAAATGTTAACAGGCCTCCTGGCCAGAAGATAATGTAAATTCCCTGAGACCTTTTGTATACGGAAAGGTATGCAGAAAGCCTGGTATCATCAGGGTCAGGACTGCTGCCCCTGCATGACTCTGCATCTTCCATTATGTAAAACTTAGGGTATATAAACTTTTGAAAATAAAGTTAAGAGTCTTGCACAAGCTTGGCTTCCCCATGTCGTACTTTCTTTCTCTCTCTATCTCTTTTTTCAGGCTAATTCCTTGAAGCATAGAGGCTCTCTGCATTCAGTTTCCTGCCCAGGCTTCTAAGACCCAGGAGAGAGGGAGCCCAAGGCGGGGCACCTTCTGCTATTCAAGAGGGCGCCTGTGGCCTGCGTGAACAGAGCAAGTCTCTTGTCTGAGGCTTTATTGGCTTTTTGCGTAAACCAAGGAATATCAGTCTCTTTTCTCTCCTGTATTATCTTAACTGCAGAGTCTTTTTCCTTATCTCTCTCTATATTTATATATCTCTCTTGCCTCGCCATCCACGCTTCGGATACCCTGGATCCAACCAGCGCTGGACCCCGGTAACCAGCGAGCCTATCTGATTTATCTGCCTTGCTTATATGCCCTTTAAATTACCAGTCCAGAGCAAGACCTCACTTATTTTCTTCCCTGCTCACACTACCAACCTAGCACAGCAGTGTCCAAGGCTACCCCTATCTGGCCCTGTGGTCTTTCCAACACTGTTCCCACCACTGTCCCTGCCCAACAACACTGAGCCCCTTTCTCACTGTGCTGATTTCTTGTGGTCTGCCCTCCTGTTCTCTCCATCTATATCATACATCCATCATAACCTCCTCCACCTTGCTAATTACTGTGCACCATTTTCATGCTAAGCTTCAAAACAATTTCAGCCTCTAGGAAGACTTGTCCCACTTCCCTCCAGCATTTTTGGGTGAGATACCCTCCTGATGTAAATGCTTACATAACAGAGTAAAGCATTTGTCTGTCTCCATCAGTTTACTTCACACATGCTTTGTAGTCATCTGCTTGCTCTTCCCCTCATGAAAAAAAGGCCTGTGTCTTACTAGTTTTTGTATCTCCAGTACCTATCTAGAGACTTAAGTGCCCAGAAAATGTTTGTTGAAGAATTAATGTCACTATATAAATGCTGGAAACAACCCAAATGTACACCAACAACTGAATGAATAAGCCAGTTGTATCCATACAATGGAATACCATTTAGCATTCAAAAAAATGGACTATTAAAAGGATATATATACTGTATGGTCCACTTATTTGAAATGACATAAAAGACAAAATGTTGACAGAAAGCAGATGGATGATTTGCAAGGACCATTGTTGGGAGGGAAGATTAACATCTACAGTAAAAAGAAATGGCAGCCTTTCCTAGGGAGACTAAGGGACAAAGCCCAAGAGTACTAACGTGTAGCTGCTACTTCTAGCTGCAAAGTCAGTTTAACTCTTCTAGACCCCAGGGCCTGTAAATAACCTGCCCTTTTACTGTCAGTACACTGAGGTGTTCAAGAGCAGGAGTCCCCAACCTTTTTGGGCACCAGGGAGCGGTTTCATGTACGTGACAGTTTTAACACAGACCTGGAGCTGTGTAAGGTAGGGATGGTTTCGGGATGATCATCGTAAAGAGCACACAGCCTAGTTCCTTCACATGCACAGTTTACTGTAGGGTTCAAGCGTCTATGAGAATCTAATGCCGCTGCTCATCTGACAGGAGGTAGAGCTCAGGGGGGCTTCCCTGATAGCTCAGTTGGTAAAGAATCTGCCTGCAATGCAGGAGACACCGGTTTGATTCCTGGGTCAGGAAGATCCACTGGAGAAGGGCTAGGCTACTCACTCCAGTATTCTTGGGCTTCCCTGATGGCTCAGCTGGTAAAGAATCTGCCAGCAATGCGGGAGACCTGGGTTCAATCCCTGAATTGGGAAGATTCCCTGGAGGAGATCCCACTCCAGCATTCTGGCCTGAAGAATTCCATGGACTGTAGAGTCCATGGGGTCGCAAAGAGTTGGACATGACAGAGCGACTTTCACTGTCACTTTCAGAGCTCAAGTAGTAATGCAGGTGATGGGGAACATCTGTAAACATAGATGAAGCTTCACTTGGTAATGGGCCTCTCACCTCCTGCTGTACAGCCTGACTCCTAACGGAATGGGAGCCCTGTTCAAGAGTATAGGCAGGCTCTGAGTAATGTTGGTCAGGTGGACCTCACTTTGCCTTGTTACCTACATTATAAAACAGGATAACAATACATACCTCACAGAGTTATGGAGGTTGTAAGAATTAATACACAGAGTGCCCTTAGCACAGTGTCTGGCACACAGAAAGTTCTCAGTAGGTGTTTGCTGTTAGTAGAAGGTTGTTATCCAAGTCATCTTCATGAAATAAACGCTCGCTATTTTTTTTCACTCTTAAATGTCCTTCCCCATGGAAACTTAAGGTGAAGAATGGCCGTGAACTTAGCCTCAAGCTGGGACTTCATTTTAACCTTGCTTGATCGAGCACAAACCTTAGGAGTGGCCACAGATGGAAGGGACCTGAAGCTTTCAGTGGGCTCCTGGGCCTGCTCTGCTCTTGTGGGAAAGCCTCTCCCAGCCGCACCCCAGGTGAGAATGCCAGAGCTGCGGCTTGTTACCTGCCATGTTCCCAACACTATGCCTAGGTCTGGGCACCCAGCATGCGCTGGGTGAATGCTCAACTGTTGTGGAGGAAGTGGCCTGTTAGAAATCCAGCCTTACAGGCCCTTGGACACTCACCACAGTGTTTTCACACCACAGCGTCAGACAGTAGTTTTTCACCTGGGCCCAGGCATCCTTCATGCTGAATTCTGAAAGGGGCGCCAGCTCATTGCTGTCCCGAGGGCGGTAGCTGGGTAGAGGTAATGAGGAAGAAACAAGTCAGAGAGCAGCAGGGCGGACCCATCCTCTGGCCCCCAGCGGCCTCCTGGCTGGACCCTCGCGTCTCCCTGTGTGCAGCTTACCTCAGCTTTGTGTGTACTGGCAGGAGATCCAGCTTCTTAGCCACCATGTCCCGGACCTGGCTGTAGGGGAGCCTGAACTGAGTCTCCATGACCACCGTGTACTTGTAATGCACCTTGAGTGTGTAGGATGTGGGGACACTGAGCTTGACTTCCTGCTGGGAGAGACAGCAGAGGGAATCTGTGAGTGCCTGAGGCTTCCTCCGAGTAACATACTGGATCCCAGGGAGTAAGTACCCCATGCCAGGGAAAAGCCCAGAAGTGCCTTGTTTCACACTAACCTGAGAGGGCCTTCAGAGTCCTGTCCTCCATCTCAACTCATGCTTGGATAAAAATTCCTATGGGTGATACCTGGCCCACCAGCCATGGACCAGCAGGCAGTGTGTGCATGGAAGAGGGGGAGATTCTCAAATGCAGAGGGGAGAGGGGGTCCCTGGTCCCTGTATGTATGGTAACAACTGGTCTACCCCTTCCTTCGGGGCTCTTTCTACAAACCAAGAAGACCGCCTGTAGAAATTGTTAGGTGGGCAACCTAAGCTCTTCCTTTCTCTACCACTTGAAATAGTACAAGGAAAAAAAAATTACCTTGGGCTTTTCTTTTCCTTTCTGACCTAAATGGAAAAGGTGAGAGTAAAACAAAGGGAGATGATGAATGAACACTCTTGGCTAGCCCCTGCAATACACAAGACGAAACTGCTTAGAACCAGGCACCCAACTTTATACGCTTTAACCTGTGGGGTGATTATTAACCTTAATAAACTGGGGCGGGAGGTGGAAATCGTTGGGTAAATGTGAAGGGCAAAGCCACGAACACACAAATGAATCCAGTCTCTGCTTCTAGGGAGCATATAGGTAATTAGCAAAGGACCATCACATCCTCACCAGCCCAGGCAGTTAGGGAGGGATCCCAAAGGACAGTTAATAATAGTGCTGCTGGTGTAGTAGTATCATGCAAGAGGCCCAAAGGTCAGTTAAAGCAGTGGGCTCCATCTAAACAAAATCAGTGAGTGTGAGATGAGCCAGGGGCCACAAGAAGAAATAACTGCTTATTTTTAATTTGTCCTTTATCTTTTGTATGTTTTCTAATGTATAAAATATATTTATATAGCAGTACATATATAATTTATGGGGTTCCCCCCAGTGGTTCAGATGGTAAAGAATCTGGCTGCAATGCAGGAGACCTAGATTCAATCCTATGGTTGGGATTGGTTGGGAAGATCTCATCTTCCCAACTCAAGAAGGAAATGGCTACCCACTCCAGTATTCTTGCCTGGAGAATCCCATGAACAGAGGAGCCTGGTGGGCTACANAATGCAGGAGACCTAGATTCAATCCTATGGTTGGGATTGGTTGGGAAGATCTCATCTTCCCAACTCAAGAAGGAAATGGCTACCCACTCCAGTATTCTTGCCTGGAGAATCCCATGAACAGAGGAGCCTGGTGGGCTACAGTCCATGGGATTGCAGAGAGTCAAACATGACTGAGTGACTAAACATATAATTTACATAAGAAAAGTATATATAATGATATTCACCATGGAAACAGCAGTGCGTGCTCAAAGAAGACCACTGATCTCAAACCCAGCTGATCATTAGAATCACTTGGGATTTTTTTTCTAGAAAAACAGGTTTCTAAGCCTGATTCCAGTCCTTAAAAATCAGAATCAAAGACCTTTGATTCTACATTCTTAAAATCTTCCTAGGTTAATATGTGATCCTTGATGGGCCCCGACAGAAAATATAAATTCAAGAAAGCTGTCAAAGACATTGGAAGATAATAGGAGAAATTTGGATATGAAATACATAATCTATATTATATAATAATATATAATATATCAACACTATCCTAGATATAACAATTATATTGTGCTTATGCAGAAGAGTATCCTTGTTCTTAGCATTCAGATGCTAAAGTCCAGNAAGCTGTCAAAGACATTGGAAGATAATAGGAGAAATTTGGATATGAAATACATAATCTATATTATATAATAATATATAATATATCAACACTATCCTAGATATAACAATTATATTGTGCTTATGCAGAAGAGCATCCTTGTTCTTAGCATTCAGATGCTAAAGTCCAGGGTGACGTGTCATGAGTCTGTAACTTAGTTTCAAGTGGTTCAGCAACTAGAAAAAAAATTATATTAACAAAAGGAGCAGCCCAAGTACATGGTGCAAAATGTTAACAGTTACTGAATTTAAGTGAAAGATAGTCTTGTGTTCATATTGTACCATACTTTCAACCTTTCTGTAGGTTTGATATTTTCAAAGGAAAAATAGGGGTGGGGAGCATCCCAAGTGATTCTGATGATCAGATGGACATGACAGTCATTGATCTAGGATCTGAACAAACCACCGCATCTCTACCAAGCACTTGCTCAGGATCTGCTTAACCCGCATTAGTGACCAAAAGCCCATGACTTCCCAGGGCAGCCGTCTCCACATATCAGGAGAGTCTCCCTTTCATGTCTGCCCCTTGGTTCTTTGTCCATCCTCCAGTGTTCTACAGAGTTTCTTTTCTAGATAGAGCTCCTCAGTCTTTTGAAAAGAACCACTCCACCCCGCTTTGAGGTCAACAGTGCAATTAATTTAACCTTTCCTCCTGGGATAAGGTCCCACTACTTAATGACTGAGTTGGGATGCTCACAGCCCGCCAGAAAGCAGCTGCCTTTACCCAAGCTCCCTGCATGTTCTGGAGCAGGCAGGGAGGAAGGATTTCTGTTTTCCTGTGTTTGGGGTGGGTGAGTGACACAGGAGAGGTGAGGGCTCTGGGGCATTGTGATCATAAGCTGGGAGAACAAGAAACCAGATTCCATCAGGCTGGGAGAACAAACCTCCATGGGGAGGCAGCCTGGAGCACTCCTGCACCCAATCCCGGGATGGTCCTCCAGAGACACTAACCTGGTGACAACTGGGGTCTTCCAGGAGCACTGAAACTTGGGGGAGCTGGGATATCAGACTCCAGGGAGGTTTCTTCCTGGAGGGGACAGGAAGAGAGGGTGAGAACCTTCATGCAGACACAGTTCTTAGGTGGGGGTAGGAGTCGGGGAGACCTTGAAGACCACCGTGGAAGGGAGCCAGATACAAACGACTTCCTAAGAGTTGGGAGTGGTGATGACATTTAGTGGAGACTAAGGGCTGGGAATGATTGAAGGCAGGAGGAGGAGGGGACGACAGAGGATGAGATGGTTGGATGGCATCACCAACTCAATGCATATGAGTTTGAGTAAACTCCAGGAGTTCATGATGGACAGGGAAGCCTGACGTACCACAGTCCATAGGGTTGCAAAGAGTCAGACATGACTGAGCGACTGAACTGAACTGAAGGAAAGTATTGATTCAATGGGAGGCAGAGTGGGCCTGGTGAAAACAATCACAGTAGAAATAATAATGAGAAAATAAGAATCCTAACCCTCCAGCTACAAAGCCCTTGCTGCCTAATCACTCCAACTGCCACACTGGAAACCCACCGGGGGCAGGGTAGGACCCTTGTCTAAGCTCTCTCTCTCTACACCTTGCCCCTTCAAAAGAAACATGCCACTTCTCATCTACATGGCATTTAGAACTTTTCCAGTCATCTGGACATCGTGACTCTGACCAGGGAGGGCCAACCCCACAGAGGACAACTGGTTGCACAGTCTAGAGACAGGATCTATTGCCATCAGGCATCTGCACAGATCCAACAAAGACCACTCCCCAGGACTGGCAGAAGGGCAGGTCATTGAGACCGCGTGGGTGGGTGGAGGTGGCAGTGGCATCGGAAGCAGTGGCTGGCAAAGTCTGCTCTGATTCAGTGCTCCAAAGCCCATTTCCTATGGTGAATGGATTTCACCAGCCAGCACGCTGATTCTTCTTCCAGGTGAAGATGACATCCTGGGAAGACCTAAGTTGTCACATCCTGTAACTGTGGTCAAGTCACCCCTGACCAGCAGGAATCAGAGAGCTGGGGGCCCAATAGGACCTGCTGATGCCTCCACTCAGCAAGTCTGGATTTTTTCTTTCATACCTAGGTTCAGCTCTGGGCGGCTGGTACCATCTCAAGGTGGGCTCAGGACTAGTGAGTCCTCAGGGCCTCTTCCTCTCTGCTCTCCTCTGTGGTCTGTCGATGGCAGGGTTCAAGGGTAGGAAGGGAATGGATCAGCCCTTGGCACTACATTACCTGGGGCTGCTGCTGAGGATGGATCCGCAGCTCAACTGGTTCAAGGTAGTTGCAGGGAACAAGCCCCTTCTGCAGCGCAGCATGGTGGAGCCAGAAAGTGAGAAACAAAGATGCACTCGTCAATAGCAGTGCAGGACACCCAGAGGCGTGGGGATGGGTGGGGGGACAGGTGAAAGGGGGGCAGCTGGCCTGCATATAAGGTAGCAGATGTTGCTCCTCAAAAAGCTCTGCCATGTGCTGCCAGGATCCTATGCCATTAACCCACCCACCCCCCATCCTCTGAATACCTGCCCGTTGAACATGACCGTAGCCCAGTTATCATTGCCCTTCTTCAAGACAAAGACGATGTTCCCTGGCATGACCTGCAGCTCCTCTGGTGTCTCAGGCACAAACCCAAACAACACACGGTGGGCTTCCCCTTCCAGGGCCCTGCAGGATGGGGGTGGGGAGAAGAGGAGGGGTAGACACGAAATACGAGATCCCATCCACCATCTAGCCTGGACCACATCTGCTCCCATGATGCTGTGGGTCAGCAACTATGGACCCGGAGCTGGGAGCCTCACTCCCACCCCTAACTGCCCAGGTGACCCTGAGCAGGGAGTTGCCTATCTGACGGCCCGAGAGGATTCTGCATGTGAACGTGCTCCGTAACCACACAAGCAGTGGGACAGAGCTAAAAAAAAACCCAACATAACACTCGGTAACACCTTGCAAACCCTGCCCTCCCTTCCCTTCTGAGGAGGAAGGATCCCAGCTGTGCTTGGCCAGTGGCCAAGTTGGTGGGGCCGATCAGATGCCGAGGTGCGAGGGAGAAGGTGGGTGAGAACCCGCTGGGTGAGGAGGTTGCGGGGGGGGTGGGGGAGAAATCCCCTAGAACAGCAGTCCCCAGCCTTTTTGGTACCAGGGGTGGGTTTCGTGGAAGACAGCTTACCCGTGGACCAGGGCAGGGGAATGGTTTAGAGATGATTGCCTTTCTTGTGCACTGTGTTTCTATTTTGTGGCAGTTTCAGAATATTCCGCCTTGGCTTTAGGGGAAAGGTTCCAGCTCCTATGAGAACCTAATACTGCTGCCTGCCTGACAGGAGGCAGAGCTCAGGTGGTAACTGAGTGATGGGGAGCAGCTGTAAATACAGATGAAGCTTACTCCCTGCCACTGACCTCCTACAGTGCGGCCCAGTTCCTCAGCAGGCCACAGACTGGACCCAGTCCACGGCCCAGGGGTTGGGGATGGCTGCCCTAGAGCCAGCCGGGGCCGTCCACGGGCGAGGGCCAGAGAGTGGGGCAGATGGGCCGGGAGGCAGTGGGGCGGTGTGAGGCTGCCTTGCTCTGCGTTACGTAACGTCCTTTCCCCTTTGCCGTTTCCTCAGGGCCTGTTCTGCTCTGGGGCGTCCCATCCGAGCCACTTCAGAGCGTGGGACTGCGGCGGGCTGGCCTCTCCAGGCTGGTTCCCTTTCCCTCCCACTCTGCTACCTTCCCTTCAGCCGCTCCTTTTGTGGTGGAGGGGCCTTCATCTCTGTGGTGGAGACGGCCTCCCCCAGCACTTGGGGAGCCTAGGGCTGAGTTCATAGGTCCCTTCCTTTTTCTAGTCGCTTTGGCACTCTCTTCACTCCTTGTTACAACCTTCCCTCGTGGGGAGGGGGAAGCTGGGCTTGCTTCCTCACCTAGAGGTAACTCTGAAGAAAGCTGTAGGTTTCGTCATCCTTGGCTTCTCTAATTACAGAAGAATGACTTTTTTCTCGAGTCCTTCCTCTTCCTTCTTCAGAAAACGTGTGCCAACAGGGAGTGAAAATGCGCCCACACAGGAAAGGACACGCCGTTCTGGCCTCCCACTCTGCTCTCCCCGCTCCAGGGAGCCTGGCCTCTGAGGGGGCTCCTCCTGAGAGGAGGGCACCCTCCTCCCCTCCACCCTGTGCAGCCCGCAGAGGGTGGTATTCCACAGACACTGCGGTCCTTCAGCGACAACCCCTTGCTCTCTCGGGGCACGCTGGCGTGGGGACACAGGGCCACCCCGTGGCTGTGGCCAGGTCACCACTGTCAGCCTCACTGCAGCCAGAGCTCCACTCCCACCATCATTCCGCCCTAGCCTTGAAAGCAGGAGCAGCCTGATGTGCTAGGCTAAATTCCTCACAGTCTGGACCCTGACCCCAGCTTCACCTTCTTCACCCCTTTGTTGCCCTTGGTTCAGGCTTGGGAGTTTGGATATTCTGCATTTTGGTCTAAATCTAACTTACCTGAAGATCTCTGGGGTTTTCGGCCTGGGTGGAGGCTCAGCTGCCTATCAGACATGCAGGAGAAATAAGGAGGCCAGGACGACAAGGGAAGGAGGGGCGAGAGAACAGATGGTTAGTGGTAATTTAAGCCTCCTTCCAGACCAGAACGTTGAAGACTGCATTTCTGGCTCAATTAGAACACTCTCGAGGGAGAAGGCAACCATGTACCCTGACTAAACACTGGAAAAGAACACCTCCCACCCGCTCCCTGGGCCCAGATTTCACCAGCGCAGCAATTTATCTTGAGCCAGACCTGGCTTCTGGAGTTTGAGCTGTCACAGAGCAACGTGGCATCATGAGGGTGCTTCTGCCCTTGAATTCTGTCCCCCTCCTAGGACAGTTTCTCAAAGCGCTGTTCTATAATTAGCATCTGCTCTACCACACGACATCTGCGGGGAGTTAAAAACCAACTCAAGGGACTTCCCTGGCATTCCAGTGGCTGAGACTCTGCTTCCAATGCAGGGGGCAAGGGCTTGATCCCTGCTCAGGGAACTAGATCCCACATGCCACGTGGCCAGAAAACAACAACAACCACCTCTATGCCTGTGGTGATAGCTACACAACTCTGTAAATATACCCAAGGTCATTCAGCTGTGCAAGTGAAGGAAGTGAACTGTATGCTGTGTAAATTGTAACTCAATAAAAAATTTTAAAAATAAATAAAAATCAACTCAAGGTCCATGGGTCAGGTAAGAATCTCCTTTTAAAGTGTGTTCCCTGTTCTACCCTGAGTACCATGGAGCCCATTTATCTGGGCTTTTTCCCCTCTGGGAGTTCCAAAGCCCAAGGGAGTCCTACAAGGCTTTCTTCAACTCTCTGATGAAGAGGGAGGTCAAAGAATCTTGCCTCTCTTGCTCTCTGTTCCTCTCAGCCTCTGGTGCCCCAGCCTCGGTCACCTTCCGGGCCAGCGGTCAACTCTCTGACCCTGGGAGGCTGTCAGCGCAGCCCTCAAGAGTGACCAGGTGTGTGCACACTGGACTCTGGGACCACCCTCTCAGAAACCCCTCCCTGTGCTCGCGTGGACCGACGCCCCTGCCCATACTGGTTCTGTTGCCACAGAGCTGAACTGTCCTCAGCCAGCACTACCCGCTTCCCTTTACAAGGAAGCGCCGCCTTCACATTCCAGACCCACTGGCATCTAGTCTGTCTGGAACCGGTCCCTGAGCCCAGCTTGGGGGGGAAAGATGGTTTGCCCTGGGGACCCCTGCCCANGTCAGCCTCACTGCAGCCAGAGCTCCACTCCCACCATCATTCCGCCCTAGCCTTGAAAGCAGGAGCAGCCTGATGTGCTAGGCTAAATTCCTCACAGTCTGGACCCTGACCCCAGCTTCACCTTCTTCACCCCTTTGTTGCCCTTGGTTCAGGCTTGGGAGTTTGGATATTCTGCATTTTGGTCTAAATCTAACTTACCTGAAGATCTCTGGGGTTTTCGGCCTGGGTGGAGGCTCAGCTGCCTATCAGACATGCAGGAGAAATAAGGAGGCCAGGACGACAAGGGAAGGAGGGGCGAGAGAACAGATGGTTAGTGGTAATTTAAGCCTCCTTCCAGACCAGAACGTTGAAGACTGCATTTCTGGCTCAATTAGAACACTCTCGAGGGAGAAGGCAACCATGTACCCTGACTAAACACTGGAAAAGAACACCTCCCACCCGCTCCCTGGGCCCAGATTTCACCAGCGCAGCAATTTATCTTGAGCCAGACCTGGCTTCTGGAGTTTGAGCTGTCACAGAGCAACGTGGCATCATGAGGGTGCTTCTGCCCTTGAATTCTGTCCCCCTCCTAGGACAGTTTCTCAAAGCGCTGTTCTATAATTAGCATCTGCTCTACCACACGACATCTGCGGGGAGTTAAAAACCAACTCAAGGGACTTCCCTGGCATTCCAGTGGCTGAGACTCTGCTTCCAATGCAGGGGGCAAGGGCTTGATCCCTGCTCAGGGAACTAGATCCCACATGCCACGTGGCCAGAAAACAACAACAACCACCTCTATGCCTGTGGTGATAGCTACACAACTCTGTAAATATACCCAAGGTCATTCAGCTGTGCAAGTGAAGGAAGTGAACTGTATGCTGTGTAAATTGTAACTCAATAAAAAATTTTAAAAATAAATAAAAATCAACTCAAGGTCCATGGGTCAGGTAAGAATCTCCTTTTAAAGTGTGTTCCCTGTTCTACCCTGAGTACCATGGAGCCCACTTATCTGGGCTTTTTCCCCTCTGGGAGTTCCAAAGTCCAAGGGAGTCCTACAAGGCTTTCTTCAACTCTCTGATGAAGAGGGAGGTCAAAGAATCTTGCCTCTCTTGCTCTCTGTTCCTCTCAGCCTCTGGTGCCCCAGCCTCGGTCACCTTCCGGGCCAGCGGTCAACTCTCTGACCCTGGGAGGCTGTCAGCGCAGCCCTCAAGAGTGACCAGGTGGGTGCACACTGGACTCTGGGACCACCCTCTCAGAAACCCCTCCCTGTGCTCGCGTGGACCGACGCCCCTGCCCATACTGGTTCTGTTGCCACAGAGCTGAACTGTCCTCAGCCAGCACTACCCGCTTCCCTTTACAAGGAAGCGCCGCCTTCACATTCCAGACCCACTGGCATCTAGTCTATCTGGAACCGGTCCCTGAGCCCAGCTTGGGGGGGAAAGATGGTTTGCCCTGGGGACCCCTGCCCATGTTCCTGAGGGGACTGCTGCACGCGGCCGATGGGTGCAGCCAGAAGAGCTCCCCCTGTGTCCTGTGTCTGAGAAGGGACAAGGAGCAAAAGGCTTCCACAGCTGCGTTTCAGTTTTCTGAGAGAATGGTCAAGGCTTCGGGAGAGACGAGGCATGCTGAGCTCTCTTGGAACTTCAGAGAAGTGAAGGCTGGCATATGAGGGGGAAATGGAGGGCTGGCTCCCGAGGACTTGAGATGATGACACCCAAGGATATGATCTTGTTCCCCTTCCAGCTGTGAGATCCCTGACCAAGCATGGTCAGGCGGACACCGTCCGCAGACCGAGAGCTCAGCTACAGGAGCCCTGGAAACAAGGCTGCTCAGCACTGGCACTCTGCCCAAGTTGGCTCTTTCCCAGAGAGTCCTGGAGACCCGTGGAGAAGGGCAGGACCACCTCACCTGGGGCTGCAGTGGGGCAAACCCTGAGAAGCTGTCCTGGTCTACCACAGACGCCACGACCTGAAATTGAGACAGGGAGGTGTGAGGGCTGCACCGCCTCTGTGCACCCGTCCTTCTCGGTTCTCCTCCAGATCCCTTCCTTCCTCACACCCTGGATCTGTTCTCACAGGGACTTGGTTCCGGAAGTGGATGGTGGCTAAGGATGGGCTTGTCAACCCTTAGGTTAGAAGCTGCCTCCCCAGGGCAGAACCAGAGGCAGGTGCCCCTTCCTCCAGGGTCCCCTCGCCCTAACTCCGCAGGGCTCCTGCAAGAGGGGACTCAGGACGCCGAGTGGCCTCACTCACCGTGGCCTTGCCTAGGTAATCCTTCTTGACCAGCTGAGCCACTTGCCTCTCGTTCGGCCGAAAGAGCCTGCCCGCAGGGATCACTACCGGCTCGTACAGCTTCTGTTTCTAAAACACAGAGAACAGAGTCTTTTCCTACCTGTAAAATGGGGGTGACGACCCTGGTCCCTCACTGAACAGATGCGCGGATCCATTGAGAGAAGCTCGCAAGAGCGCTTTTTCTCCCCGTGCAGGGCTGGACTTAGTGTGTTGGGGAGGACCGTTTGGTTTCATTGTCGCCTTATACCGAGACATCTCTGGGTGCTGTTTGCCCAGCACCCTCTCTTCCTAGAGGGGCTGCCCCCTCCCACTCTGTGCGGCTCACGTAGGGCTGTCGCTCCTGACGTGGGTGGCCCAGGACCCGAGCGAGGCCCACGACCGTGCTCTCTTGGGGCTGCTGTCTGCAGCCATGGACAGATATGTACAGACTGACTTATGCCCCCTTGTTCCTGGTGTTTAAAAATATGATTTAGAACAAGCTTCATCCCTACATGTGCTCAAACTCAACTTCCCACCATTTGTTCCTACAATCCATGCATTTTTTCTTGAGTGCTGCTATGTGTCTGGCCCAGAGCCAGGCTGTGAGAACCCAGAGGGTGAGCAAGCGGGCACAGCCTCTGCCCTTGGGTGCTGCCCCCGGGCCCTCACCAGAGCCCTCTTGGAGGGGCGTGAGGAGGGCTCTGCTGCCTCTTCCTCTAGGCCTCAGCTTCTTAGACTTCCACATTCAAGATCCCACAGGGAAACAGACCCCAAGATCAGCATTACCCGGAGCTCAGAGGAGGTAAAAGCACCACATTTTTGCTTCCCAATCGACGTGTGCACAGAAACCAATCCAAACCCAAGCAGACCCTCTTGCCACCTGCTTCGCCAGCGCACTCACCCAAACGCTTTCCATGGCTCTGTCGATTTTGGAATGTCTAGGCTCAGACTTCATGCTCGCAGCCAATGCTAAATGTTCTTCAGCCTTTTTCCATTCCTCCCTCTTGGCATACATGAAAGCAATGTTATATAACACCTAGAAAAGCACAGGCCACAACGTAAAGCTTAAGGCTGCTCTGAATCTAGGGACCAGGCAGGGAAGAGCTCGTACTTTTTGCTCCTGGAACGTTGCCTGGTGGCCTTTCTCCCTTCCCCAGCTCTCCTGGAGATACCTACAATACAGTACAATCAATATTGCTCCTAACTTATATCTAACACAAGGATGGTGTGAAGAAAACATCATGTAATGCAAAACTCCAGCATCGTGTGCATTCCTTCAACAGCCACAGAGGTCAGGAGTGGGCTAGAGCTGTTGTGTGGTGTTGGTATGGACAGTAGTGATGTGTTCGAGGCCCCTTGAAGACCTGGGGATAAAATACATGCGTGTGGCCTCCCAGACCAGTTCCTGCCACTGGTCCTGGGCTCAAAGACTGGACAGATGTGGGATGGAGAGACAGAGGGTTCTAGATGCATCGTCCTGCATCCACAGAACCCATTCTAGAAGCTAGGAGTAACAAGATGTAATGTAGTCATATGGGCAGGAGGAAACTCTATGGGCAAGAGTTCGCTGGAGTTGGAAAGAGACCCAATACAGACCCAGGGCAACACTTCACCTGGAGTGGAAGGAAATCAAGATGGCAACTAACAGGCAGGGTTTACTTTACCTTTTTTAAGATTTTTTTTTTTTCCCACATATACTGTTTTTAAAGCCTCTATTGAATTTGTTACAACATTGCTTCTGTTTTAGGTTTTTGGGGTTTTTTGGTCCCGAGACATGTGAACTCTTAGCTCCCTGACCCGTGCCCCCTGTATTGGAAGGCAAAGTCTCAACCACTGGACCACCAGGGAAATCCCTAACTTACTTCTATTTAATGACAGTGTAGCCAGTTCTTAGGGCTCCTCGCATCATGTATGGAGGATGACTAAGTGACCAGGAGCTGCTGCAGGCTTCTCACAGGTCAGAGTGATAGGAGTCACAGCCTGATGCCCTGGGGTGGGGTGTGGGCGCTTCTCCAGGGCTTCAGAGAGGAGGTACACTGGTCACGTGAGGCCTGGTTGGAAAAGGGGATTGTTGGCCTTCTAAGTAGTAAGGCATGGAGGCAGTGCAGTGGAGGGACCCCCAGGCTATTTTCCACTATGTGGTCTCAGTTTCATTATAAAATTATGATAATAATGTTTCCTGCCTCCAGATTTCTGTAAGAAATGAAGAATTCATGTAAAGCACTGAGTTTCATTGTTTGGCATGTGGTGAGTGCTTTAGAGCTCTTCATTACTATCATCACTGTTATCTGTGGAACTAACTTGGGACTTGCTGGGAGGCTGAGCACAGAGGTCTTGCCTGCCTTATCAGGGAGGGTGACAATGCCCATGTGGTTTGGAGGAAGACCACAGGGCTGAGTTTGCTGACTGATACCATCTGGGGATTCTTTGTAGTCAGAAAGCTAAACCTATGAGGAACTCAGGGCTCCTGGAAATCAGTGCTGTCTGTTGTCTTTATCATGATCATTGACATGATTTACTGACCATCACTATGGGCCAGGCACTTTATCTGCATTATCTCTAAGCCACACAGCCACCATACAAGGTAGGGGCCTCACTTCTGTGCTTCCAGAATCCTTCCCTAGCACTTTTCTCCTCCTAACCTGATCACCTCACATTACGCATGACCATGAGTGTTTGGCTGCTGACACCTTGTGGCCCCTTGGACCTCCAATGCCTGACCCTAGCTGGCATTATGTGATGCTCATTCGTGTCTAAATCTTCGTGGCCCCATGGACTATAGCCCGCCAGGTGCCTCTGCCCATGGGGTTCTCCAGACAAGAATACTGGAGTGTGCTGCCGTTTCCTCCAGGGAATCTTCCCAACTCGGGGATCGAACCTGCATTTCCTCCATTGACAGGTGGATTGTTTACCATGGAGCCACCTGGGAAGCCCCAGCAGACGTTATAGATATAGGCAAAAATGAATGAAAGTGTTAGCGAATGTGTATAGGGTAAGTACTCAGCCTTTCTTTACAGATGAGTAGGAGCCCGGGCTCAGAAATGACACTGAATTCACCAAGGTATATAAGACTAGGAAGTGTCGGGCTGGGATCTGATCCCTCTCGCTCTGATCCCAAAGTCCTTGCTTCAGTGCAACCAGCTTCCAAGACAGCACCAGTGATTCTCACCTCTTGGTACTCATCCACCTGTGTAGTCCTTTCCACATCCAAGGGAGCTGAATGTGTAGCGAATAGAATATTATGGAAATGAGAGGTTTCCATAATGTGACATTTGTGGTTAAGTTATAAAAGACATCAACACTCTGTATCAGTTCCTCTTGGATCATTATTTCCTCTGGGGAACGCCAGCTACCATATCATGACAGGACTCAGGCAGCCTTGGGGAGAGGTTCAAGTGGCAAAGAACTAAGGCCTCCTGCCAAGAAGTAACCCTAACTCGCCAGGCACCTAAGTCACCTTGGAAGTAGATCCTTCGGCCCTGGTCAGGCTCTCAGATGATGGCATCCCTACCAACATCTCTACTGCAACCTCCTGAGGGCCTCTGAGCCAGGACCACCCAGCCAAACTTGGGTTCCTGATGCCAGAAACCATGAGAGAATTGTTCTAAATGAAAGTCACTCAGTCACATCTGACTCTTTGCGACCCTGTGGACAATAGTCCATGGAATTCTCCAGGGCAGAATACTGGAGTGGATAGCCATCCCCTTCTCCAGAGGATCTTTCCAACCCAGGGATAGAACCCAGGTCTCTGCATTGCAGATAGATTCTTTACCAGCTGAGCCACCAGGGAAGCCCAGATATTTTTTAAGCCACTCTGTTTTAGAGCAATTTGGTACTCAGCAGTGGAAAACTGGAGAAGGAAATAGCAACCCATTCCAGCATTCTTGCCTGGCGAATCCCTGGCGGACTACAGTCTATGGGGTCTCAGAGAATCGGACACACTGAGAGACTAACACAGTGGAAAACTGTGACGCTTCTCAATACCAGTCTGCCACCTACACTGTGATTGGCCCCGGGCCTCATCCAGAATAGAAGAGGACTGTTTATTAAGGCAAGTATGGATGTGAGAGTTGGACCATAAAGAAGGCCGAACACCGAAGAATTAATGCTTTCAAACTGTGGTGCTAGAAAAGTCTCTTGAGAGTCCCTTGGACAGCGAGGAGATCAAACCACTCAATCCTAAAGGAAATCAACCCTGAAGATTGATTGGAAGAATTGATGCGGAAGCTGAAGCTCCAATACTTTGACACCTGATGTGAAGAGGTGACTCATTGGATCATTGGAAAAGACCCTGATTCTGGGAAAGATTAAGGGCAGGAGGTGAAGGGGGTGACAGAGGATGAGATGGTTGGATGGCATCACCAACTCAATGGACATGAGTTTGAGCACACTCTGGGAGCTAGTGAAGGAGGANTGAAGAGGTGACTCATTGGATCATTGGAAAAGACCCTGATTCTGGGAAAGATTAAGGGCAGGAGGTGAAGGGGGTGACAGAGGATGAGATGGTTGGATGGCATCACCAACTCAATGGACATGAGTTTGAGCACACTCTGGGAGCTAGTGAAGGAGGAAGCCTGGCATGCTGCAGTCCATGGGGTCCTAAAGAGTCAGACACAACTGAGCAACTGAACGGCAACATGGACGGTGGCAGGGCTGGTTTTCCCATAGTTAGCTGGCTGGTGCTGAATGATGGGGACAGGGACCGAGCCCAGAAGTGGAGATCTAGACTCCCTTCCTGGGCTATTTTTGAGCCTCAATGAGCTGTTGCCACCTGCAAACATGCCTGACTGGCCTGATCCACCCCTATGAACATGCGTGCAGGAAGAAAGGAGATCTTGAGGCCATTTAAAACTTTCTGCTTGGTTCTCAGACACCTACTCTTAAGACCTTCTCTAGCAACAGGTTTTTATGACTCCATGACTGGGAAAAGCCTGAGACTCTTTTTTGGTATGATTTCTCAGAATTCTGGTGGGAAGTGAAGGGAGAGGTTAATTAGTGAAGTGACTGAAGTGTCCCAGGTGGCAGATGGGACCCTGAAAAGTCCAGCCTCCCAGAGGCTGGCACAGCCAGTATCTCCTGCCCCCTGGGTCATTTCAACTCCAGCTACAGGGGGAACACTCCTCCCATGGAGTTCTGCTTTGATGCCACTATTCTTGGATGCTTTTTCCAGAGTTTCTTGGTCCCTCAACCCTTTAATCAGTGTAAATGATTCTCAATCGGGGGTGATCCGCAATGTCTAGAGATATTTTCAATTGTCACCCTGGGAATGGGTTGCTACAGGCATCTAGTGAGTAGAAGCTGGGGATGTTGCTCAACATCCTCCGAGGCACAGGCCAGTCCCCAGAACAAAGAATGAACTGCTCCAACACATCAAAAGGACCACAGTTGAGAGACTGCACACTGGAAGCTGGCCAGACACCAGCCCACCAAAAAGCCTCATTTCCCTAGACAAGGAGAACTGAAGTTGCTATCCTGCGGCGGGGCTGGATGGAGACACGTGTCCCCAGGGACACAGGCAGCTGTGGACTCTATTATTAGCCCTGAGTGACCCTGGGAACACTGGGCTTATTCTGCCTGAGAAACTCAAGAAAGGGGGCTTTTTTTCACTGATTCTGCTAAGTAAAAATCTATATTTGCAGGGATATTAGTTTTAAAGTTACTGGTGTATATTAGGGGTTTAGAATGAGAGTGGGGAAGATTGGCTGGAAAAATACATGACCCTGTAAAGTCAAAGCCAGCCATGGGTCTCCATCTTGGTGATACAGAACATGTTATCCTTCTGTGAAGACCTTTCCTAACTGTGTGCTCTGAGCTGTTCTTTGACCAGGAGGGTACAGTTCAGTTCAGTTCAGTTCAGTCGCTCAGTCATGTCCGACTCTTTGCGACCCCATGAATCGCAGCACGCCAGGCCTCCCTGTCCATCACCATCTCCCAGAGTTCACTCAGACTTGCGTCCATCGAGTCCATGATGCCATCCAGCAGTCTCATCCTCGGTCGTCCCCTTCTCCTCCTGCCCACAATCCCTCCCAGCATCAGTCTTTTCCAATGAGTCAACTCTTCACATGAGGTGGCCAAAGTACTGGAGTTTCATCTTTAGCATCATTCCTTCCAAAGAAATCCCAGGGTTGATCTCCTTCAGAATGGACTGGTTGGATCTCCTTGCAGTCCAAGGGACTCTCAAGAGTCTTCTCCAACACCCCAGCTCAAAAGCATCGATTCTTCGGCGCTAAATGATCCTCACTCTTTCCTTGGGTATCAACCAAGTACAAGAGGCCACACCATTCATCGCAAAGTGTGTGCACGTTGGAACCGAGCCAGAGTGAAGCAGTTTCTGCATGGAGAGTGAACCTGTGATTTGTTTCTTTGTTTTGTTGTTGTCTTTTGATTTGCTTTGTTTTTTTGCTGCAAAGGAAGCTTCACTAGGGCAGAGACCTCTGTGATTTTGGATTTGTTAGTATAATGCTGAGAAAACACCCTGTCAACCTAAATCATGCAAATTATTATGAATATTTTTGGGCTTCCCTGGTGGCTTAGATGGGTAACACTCTGCCTGCAATGTGGGAGACCTGGGTTAAATCCCTGGCTTGGGAAGATCCCCTGGAGAAGGGAATGGCAACCTACTCCAGTATTCTTGCCTGGATAATCCCATGGACAGAGGAGCCTGGCGAGCTACAGTCCATGGGGTTGCAAAGAGTCAGACATGACTGAGCAACTAACACACATACACACGAACACTTTCACAGACCAACACACTCATGTCCAGCCAAGCCTCCCTTCAGAGANTTCTTGCCTGGATAATCCCATGGACAGAGGAGCCTGGCGAGCTACAGTCCATGGGGTTGCAAAGAGTCAGACATGACTGAGCAACTAACACACATACACACGAACACTTTCACAGACCAACACACTCATGTCCAGCCAAGCCTCCCTTCAGAGAATCCAGCAAACTCATTTCTACATGGTCCTTTGAGCCTCATGTTAACAAAATCCACACACTCAGGTAACTGAAGACTCCATTAGGAGCCCCAAGCAATGGTTCTGAGTTTTTTCTTAAGGGTAAATCCGAGTCCCAGGGGAGGGGAGGCAAAATGCCTTCTTCGGGCTCCTAGAAGTGTCAACAGATGGCTGTGCATCTGAGCTGTCAGCTTCCCCTCGGCCGCAGCCCACCACTCCCCAGGCTGAGCGCTCCGCTCCTCACCTCGCAGGCAAACAGCTTGAACTGTAGCCCCAGGATCTTGTAGTCAATCAGCTGGTTCCCTCGAAGCTGAATCAAAGCCTCCTTAAGGTCGTTAATGGCAGAATCATATCTGCAGGAAAGAAGCCAGTTCAGGGAAAGGAGGAAAAAAAGAATGAAATGTGTGTCTGTTTCCTTTCGTCCATCTGTTTCACTGGGAGAAGAAGTCTTTTCCATCCTTTTTGACCTGCTCTAGTTTTTCACCAATGCTGACCCGAGGATTCTGTAGAACTTGGTGTGAACAGCGCCCCTGGAGTTGTGCATCCCAGCAACACTGCAGGCCCTCCAGTCTCAGGCCGCCACAGGGATCTCTGTCTTTGCTGACTGCACACAGCCCCCACCTTTCTGACAACCAGCTTGTCACTTTCTGAAAGAGCCTCGATCTCCCCAGACAGCTCCAAGCAGAGCAGTACCTGCCGGCCCCCATGTCTCCGTGGAGCTGATTCATTCCCTACCAAGCCGCCAGGCCAGCCTGACGCAGCTCCCAGGGACCCTTCCTCAAGGCCACTGATGTCCCCCTCCTGCCCAGAGCCTTCTCCTTCAGCTTCTTTTGAGTTCTTAGCTCTTGGTTTGTGGCTGTCCCTTCCCTCCTCTCCCACATACTTTAGGAAAAAAGACAAACCATCACTTAAGCCAGAGAGCCCTTTTTTTTTTCTTGGTAAATAGTTAAGACTAAAAATGTTTTAGATTTTTGTATATTTAATTTTTGGCTGTGCTGGGTCTTTGTTGCTGCACACGGGCCGGTTGCAACGAGTCGGAGCTACTGTCTGGCCGCAGCGCACAGGCTCCTCGTTGCCGTGGCTTCTCTTGTGGAGCAGCAGCTATAGGCATGCAGGCTTCAGCAGCTGCAGCTCCCAGGCTCTAGAGCTCGGGCTCAGCAGCTGTGACACACGGGCTTAGTTGCCTCATGGCACGTGGGATCTTCTCAGACTCAGGACTGAACCAGCACCCCTTGCATGGCAAGGCAGATTCCTAACCACTGGACCCCCAAGGAAGTCCCCAGAGAGCATCTCTAACCTTGCTCCTGGCACTGGCCTTCAGCTCCATTGGGTTGGCGTTGTGCTGACTGGCTTGACGTGGATCAGGACTACTGTTGGATTGGTAGCAGAGAATAGGGCTGACCACACCAAAAGTGTCCGTCAGGGTGTGGGCAGGACCTAAGGCAAGGCCTGCTTGGCCTGCCTCTGATCAACACAGAGGCCCTGGTGGGAGGGAGCCATTGCTGGGCAGCAGGGGATAGAAGCAGCAAAAATCAAGCTACCCCTAGCCCCAGCCCAGCCCCCGGTCTGGCAGGAACAAATTTGTCTGTCTGTGTGGCTCCCACCAGGCAACTAAATCAAAAGTCCCTTGGCCACCATCTGACCCAGAGCTGCCACTTGTGGCTTCTCTTGGAGACAAGCCTGGAATGTGAACACAGACTGGTGGGGACCCTCGAGAGGTGGTGTGGGTAATGAAGGTGCCAGAGGACGGCGGCCAAGGGACTGGGACCAGGTCCACGAGCCCTGCCACTAACTGGGAGACCCTGGCAACCTGCCTCCCTGGCCTCACTCCACATGGATATTATAAGGAGTGCATTGTGTGCAAGGGATGTATTATATTCAGGGAGCGTAGCACATCAGGTGCTTGCTAGTATGTGGTCCTGGATCTAATTTCTGAAGTCAAACCCGCAAGGACTGGAGTCCTGCTTCTGCCCATTATAGCTAATGACAAAGGGGTGTGCTGTATGCTTAGCCACTCAGTCATGTCTGACTCTTGCAAGAAGCAAGTTGCTTCATTCCTCTTTCCTCATCTTCAGTATTACAGCATAATAGCACAAACCATTCAGGTGCTTAGGACAGTGCCTGGCACACACAGTAATTTTCTATTATTATTTCTATATATATATATTTCCAGCTCTAAAACCGGCAACCAAATTCACATACCAGTCTTCTATTAACATGCTTGCGTGTATGCATGCTAAGTCACTTCAGTCGTGTCCTACTCTGTGCGGCCCCTCAGACTATAGCCTGCCAGGCTCCTCTGTGCATGGGGATTCTCCAGGCAAGTGTACTGGAGTGGGTTGCTGTGCCCTCCTCCAGGGAATCTTCGCGACCTAGGCACAGAAAACCCGCGTCTCTTGTCTCCTGGATTGGCAGGCAGGTTCTTTACCACTAGTGCCACCTGGGAACCCCTTATCACGTGCCTACTTAATACTAGATACTGTATTAACTGTTATCAGGAGATAAAAATGCACAGTTGTTGGGACTTCCCTGGTGGACCAGTGGCTAAGACTCCACGCTCCCAATGCAGGGGGCTGGAGTTTGATCCCTGGTTAGGGAACTAGATCCTCCTTGCCACAACTAAAGATCCCACATGCCATAATGAAGATCAAAGATCCCACATCCTGCAGTTGGGACCTGGTGCAAATAAATACACGAAACATTTTTTTTTAAATACAAGGCTGTAGAAGCCAGAATCGGGGAAGGCAATGGCACCCCACCCCAGTACTCTTGCCTGGAAAATCCAATGGATGGAGGAGCCTGGTGGGGTGCAGTCCATGGGGTCGCTAACAGTCGGACAGACTGAGCGACTTCACTTTCACTTTTCTCTTTCATGCATTGGAGAAGGAAATGGCAACCCACTCCAGTATTCTTGCCTGGAGAATCCCAGGGATGGGGGAGCCTGGTGGGCTGCCGTCTATGGGGTCGCACAGAGTCGGACACGACTGAAGTGACTTAGCAGCAGCAGCAGAAGCCAGAATACTCATGTCAGGGAAACTGGGAGCTGACCAGGAGGGCGGCCTGGCTGAGAGGTCCCAGGGTATCCGGGGAAAGCTGGACATTCTGTCATCATTTGGTTGGAAGTGACTCCCACAGCCACAGGGGCTGCCGGCGTGGCGAGAGCAGACCGCCTGGGTTGGAAACAGAAGGATGGCTTCCTGTAACATATCTCTGTTAATAAGTGAAGTTGCTTAGTCCTGTCCAACTCTTTGTGACCCCATGGACTGTAGCCTGCCAGGCTCCTCGGTCCATGGGATTTTCCAGGCTAGAATACTGGAGTGGGTAGCCATTTCCTTCTCCAGGGGATCTTCCCGACCCAGGGATCGAACTCAGGTCTCCCACATTGCAGGCAGATTCTTTACTGTCTGGGCCATCAAACTTTTCACAAGCATTCAGGCCATTCCTTAAGCATCTCGTCATTTACACACCCTTTTAGGCGTTTCCTTGAAGGGGGAGAGGGGACGCATTCCTATTCCTTCTAAGCTGGAACAGGGCCGGTGACTGGCTCTGATTCACTGAGCCAAGAAGGCGGGCAGAGGCAGAAACGCAGGTGTCCTATTTCCTGGGATTCCCATCGTGCTCCCCTGCCTGGTTGTGAGTGCACGGAAAGTCCTCGGGGGCCCGTGAGTCTCTGTCTGCAGTCACCGGCCCGTGTGCCTGCCTCCCTCAGCAGATGAGTTTCAGCTGTGAAGGAACACCGCCTGGGTCTACCTGGGACTGAGTGAGCCCAACTCCTCCTAACTCTGCCCAGCAAGATGGCTAAAGATCGGGGCCCAGTAGGACAGAGAAAGAAAGGACTGATGTTATTCAAAAGGCTTGCTTTGTGTTTAAAACACCCCTGCTAGGTGTCTGTTTCTAAACGTCTTTGACAGCATCGCCCTGAAGGCCTCTCCTCAGCTGTCTTGTTTACCCAGAGCAGCTCCCCTGGGGCCTGTGCTCTGATGCACAGCTCTGCTTCCCACTGCCCAGCGTCTGAAAAGGCTCAGTATGAGAAATCCAAAATAGCCTTCAGTCACCTGCGCTGGGAGGCAGGCACCCCTGCCTCTTTCCAGCCCTCCCACAGGACGTTTCCTCCATGCCATTTGGAGCCCGCCACGTCCCCCGTGAGGCCAAGGAGCTGGCATCTTCCCCTGGTTCTGCTGGGCAAGACCTGAGCACACACCTGGAAGTCACTCTACCTGGTGTCTTCTCAACTCACCAGCGCAACTGCCGACTGGCTAATGCTTCTCCCCAGCTCTGAGCCAGAGAGGATTTATTATCCTCATTTCTGTAACACTACCTGGAAAGGTTTTTTTCCTTAGTAACCACTGAAATTCCTGATTACTCCTGCACTGCCAGTGCCAGCCTGTAGACTAGAATCCTGCAGTCCCCACTCAGGTAATGGAGAGAGACTGAGCCGGCTGAAAGGGGTTGAAGCATCACACACCTCCATGCCAGGGTCTGGGGCCATGCCCTTGCCCGTTTCAGAAGTCAGGGAAAAGACTTTGCTACGTTGCCTCTTTGAGCAGCTCCATCTAAAGGGTCTGGCCATATTTTCAGGTCTCTAAAATGTATAAGGGGTTGCCCAGGTGACTCAGATGGTAAAGAAATCTGCCTGCAATGCAGGAGCTGCAGGTTCAATCCCTGGGTCGGGAAGATCCCCTGGAGTAGGAAATGGCAATCCACAGCCAATCCAATCCTATGTAGGGAGGAGCTTACAGTGGGCTACAGTCCATAGGGTCACAAAAGATCTGACATGACTGAGATTTATAAGGTTGTGATCTGAAAGGTACCTTGAGATCCCATCTACTTTTGAATGACGAGGTGGGGGTTAGAGAGATGAGACATCCTTCAGACCTGACTTGCCTGGGCAGAACAACTCTAACTTTATTCTGGTGGAAATTTATAATGACAGAGGAGTAACCCAACATCTGAAAGTGGGAAAAACTGAGAGAAGAAACTCTTGTAACATTAGCACCTTAAAACAAACCCTGTAGTAATCTGAAGGTCATCCTAACCCATTACTGAGAAGCGATAGGCACTTATCTAAAAACTTCTCCCATAGCACCTGCCCCATTATGCCCTGCATAATAGATCTAGTGTTTGTGACCCGCTTCCCCTTTTTAATACATAAGTTCCTTGAAAGTGTGACGTGTTAGTTGCTCAGTCGTGTCTGATTCTTTGCAACCCCATGGACTGTAGCCTGCCAGGCTCCTCAGTCCATCAAATTCTCCAGGCCAGAATACTGGAGTAGGTTGCCATGCCCTCCTTCAGGGGATCTTCCTGAGCCAGAGATTGAACCCAGGTCTCTTGCATTGCAGGGAGATTCTTTACCATCTCATCCACCAGGGAAACCCTCTAAGTTCCTAGAAGCAGAGACTATATTTCACCCCCTTGTTTATTTATTCCCATAAGCATTTATTAATACTGTATTAGATACTGAAATACAAGAGCGAATAAGGATTCTTCCCTCACGATTAGTGGAGGAGACAAATATACAGGCAAGTATCTGTCATTGGAGAGACAGCTGTGATTAAAGGAGGCACAAAAGAGAGTGGTCACCTGGGTGAGTGTGCCTGGGGCAGACGCTGGAGTATGTGAGTGGGTGGACAGCGGCTGAACCAGAGAGCAACAGGCAAGGGAAGTGCCTCTTTATCCTGGGATCCACTGGAGGTTCTTCAGCAGATGACATTTCTTTTTTTAAAAAGGCCATTTATTGGAGCAGGCAAGAGTGGTGGCTAGGGAATCAGTTTGGAAGCCATGGTGCAATAGTCCTGGTTAAAAAAAAATGAGGTCTAAACCAGTGTGGTGCTGGCAGGGAGGGAGAGGGTTCTTGTATGATTTTCAGGGGATACTAAACCCCCTGAAATTGCACATAACATTAGGTATGTGCTTGCATGTGTTTTTCTGGGAAGATTGCCCATATATTTTGCTATTTAACAACCAGTGAAAAAAGGACAAAGCACGAAGAGCTGAACTGTGGACTTTTTTGGTGGTCTAGCGGTTAAGTGTCCACTGGCCAATGCAGGGGACACAGGTTTGATCCCAGGTCCAGGAAGGTTCCACATGCTGAGGGGGCAACGAAGACCATGCGTCACGACTGCCGAGCCTCTGCTCTCAAGCCCAGAAGCTGCAACTGCTGAAGCCTGCGCACCCCGGAGCCTGTGCTCCCCACAAGAGAGGCCACGAGAAGCCCGCACACCGCGGTGACGGGCAGCCCCTGCTCGCCGCAGCCAGAGAAGGTCCGCATGCAGCAACAGGGCCCAGCACAGCCAGAAAGAAGTCAAAACCATTTTTAAAATTTCAGAACAGAGCTGAGTCTTGTGGAAGGGAGGACACCCAAACCCATGGATTGAGCAAGAGGGGAAAAAAAGGCAGCTCAGTACCCAGACTCGTGTCTCACTCATGTTATTTCCTCAATAAGTAGTTGTTGAGTTAAAGATAAAATCTGATAGATTTCGCTCTTAGATTTAACGATTACCAGTCACAGACTAACTGAATCCTGAGTCTGATTCCTGGATCTTACTAAGATCTTTTTGACTCACTCAAAACGCGAGGCTTTCAGGTTCTGGGGTTTCTGGGCATTTCATGGAGAACTGTCTTCTGGGAGCCTCCCGTCTTTGCCATCCATCTCTTCCCATTTGAGGCTGTTAGAGTGATTCAAGGTTGGCCTGAGAGTTTGTCTTTCTAGAGATCTACAAGCGGATTTGTGCTCAGACCTGCGCACAGGTCCTATACATCCTGAGGCTGGTGGGGATGAGGGGAGGGGGACCCAGGAGAAGAGGGTTAAGAAGGGAGATGGTGCATGATGCCATTGAAAGTAAAGGCCTGTGTATCTTCTCTTCATTCAGGGCTTTCCCTTCCCAGACTGCCTCTGTGTCTGTGGTTCTTTTGGGAGACTTCACTCCTGCTCTTAACTCCTTCAGGTAAATGATCACATTTACATCCCTGAAGTCCTCTGCGTGGCTGGTAGTTGCCCATGGCAACGGCTCTGCACAGTGGCCTGGCAGGCTTGGTTTCTGACTAAACCGCAGGATCAAAGCTTTTCAGGGTTCCAGAGGATCAGATCCCAGCCTACCCCTTCCCCAGTGCCTCGACATTCTCTGTAGCCTCCCCTCTATCCCGCCAACGCCCTGCCTCACCTGTTGTGCACACTCACACACACACACACACACACGCACACCATGCCCCTGCTAACATGTCACTGTCTGAACTGTTCTTCCTTAGCCTGAGCTGAATCATCTTCTCTGGAACTTGTTTGTGCACAGTCGGGGAACTATTTCTACAAAGGGTCAGTTAATCATCCCCTACATTTTAAAAGAATGCTTAGAATATATTTTCTTTGTTACTTGTATGTTTTTAGGGCATCCCTGGTGGCTCAGAGGTTAACACGTCTGCCTCTAATACGGGAGACCTGGGTTCGATCCCTGGGTCGGGAAGATCCCCTGGAGAAGGAAATGGCAACCCACTCCAGTATTCTTGGCTGGAGAATCCCATGGACGGAGGAGCCCGGTGGGCTACAGTCCATGAGGTCACAAAAAGTCGGACACGACTGAGCGACTTAACTAACTAACTAGGGCATTTGGGGGAGGGGTGTGGGACTCGAGATTAACTTTCATTTTCTATTTGTCTGCTTACTAAGTATTTCCTGTTGACTATAAACACTCCAAAAATACAGAAAGGCTGACAGAAGAAGATGGAAATCTCTATAATTTCAGCAGCTGGGGAGGACTGCTGAAAACACTTTTGTCTATGGCTTTTCAGACTATTCTGTGAAATGGTAATGGGATTATACGGTACTATTCTGAAATCTGCTATAAATTTAGTATCTATTGTGAACTTTCTACAGTAAGACAAACACTACTCATCTGTATCAATATATTCTGGTACATACAATATTAATTGCTTATGTTCTCATTTCAGTGACTGCATTATACCTCATTGAATGCATTAAACTGGGTTTTGGAAAATACATTCTGCAGGAATGTATTTTTTTGTTAAACCAGATCTAAGTCAATCACCTAGGAAGATTTTATTTATTTATTTATTGGCCACGCCCGTGTGGTTTGTGGGATCTTCGTTCTCTGACCTGGGATTGAACCCGGGCCCTCAGCAGGGAGAGTGGCCCACCAAGGAAGAAAGGTTCTGAAGTGGCTTCCTGATCTTTGTCCTTGTGTGAGAGCTCAGTACCTCACAGCAGTAGACAACCATGAGTGCTCCCTTGATGCCAGCAGTATTTACAACCTGAACCGTGAGGCTCTGACACTTTAGGCACCGGTGGGGAGCCATCCCCAGCCTGTCATGGTTACACGTATGGTGAGCTGTAGCTGGGCGGCAGGCCTGCCTTCCCCCCCACCCCGCCCCCGAGCGAGGGCTTCTGCCTCGTGCTGACTGATTGCATAAATGCCCAGAGAAAGCCCAGTCACGCTTCCCCGCAGAGGCTGAGGAGATGCGTCTCAAACACTAAGTCCGGCAGCACCGAGAGCCGCTCTGGGTTTCTCCGCACCCTTCCCCAGCTTGTGCAACACTGGACCACTTACTTCTCCATCTGGTAATAGAGCATCCCTCGTTGGAAATAGGACACTGCCAAGTGCTTGTCCCGGTTAATGCTTTTGGTGAAGGCCTGCGGAAGGAACAGTCAGGCAGTGAGTAGGTGTGAGATGAGCCGGTGGGTGAGGCAGGCAGGAAGGGTCTGGAAAAGCGTTGATGTCTTGGAGATGACAAGAGGCTTAGGGGTCAGGGTACTTGGTGTTGCCACTTCCTAGCGGCATGGCATGAGATAGGTTGCCCAATCTCCTTGAACTTTAGTTTTCTCCTCTGTAAAATGGAGATAAGCATATCTTCCTTTCATGATTACCATCAGGATTAATAAAAGTCATCACGTTTGAATATAGCCTAATTAAATGTTATCTACAGCATACATTTATCTTATAAATTTATTATAGGGATATTACACAATTGAGATCATTATCAATCTGTGTGTTCCCATTGTCATTTTGTTCACTGTTTTGAAATCTCATACGATTAAAATAATAACAATAATAATATATTAAAAATGCCAGGAGCGAGGACTCAAGCATAAAACCGAAGAAAGGCAGTGAGAATGAGATGACAGAGCAGAAGAAAGCAAAGTGAAGCCTAGATCGGGGAGGAAGGAGGGACAAGGGAGTGGGCCAGCTGGGAGACGCGAGAAGCGAGGCTGGAGTCAACATCCCCTGTTGGCCGAGCTGCACTCGGCCCTCTGCCTGGACTNGTTCTCTTGGCAAAACTCTATTAGCCTTTGCCCTGCTTCATTCTGCATTCCAAGGCCAAATTTGCCTGTCACCCCAGATGTTTCTTGATTCAGGTATGATGTTTATACATTGGAAGTGAGAAATAGATTTAAGGGACTAGATCTGATAAACAGAGTGCCTGATGAACTATGGACGAAAGTTCATTACATTGTACAAGAGTCAGGGATCAAGACCATCCCCAATAAAAAGAAATGCAAGAAAGTAAAATGACTGTCTGTGGAGGCCATACAAATAGCTTTAAAAAAGAAGNGGGACTAGATCTGATAAACAGAGTGCCTGATGAACTATGGACGAAAGTTCATTACATTGTACAAGAGTCAGGGATCAAGACCATCCCCAATAAAAAGAAATGCAAGAAAGTAAAATGACTGTCTGTGGAGGCCATACAAATAGCTTTAAAAAAGAAGAGAAGCCAAAAGTAAAGGAGAAAAGGAAAGATATACCCATTTGAATGCAGAGTTCCTAAGAATAAAAAGGAGAGATAAGAACACCTTTCTCAGTGAACAATGCAAAGAAATAGAGGAAAATAATAGAATGGGAAAGACTAGAGATATCCTCAGGAAAATTAGAGATAGAAGGGGAAATTTCATGCAAAGATGAGCTCAATAAAGGACAGAAATGGTATGGACCTAACAGAAGCAGAAGATATAAAGAAGAAGTGCCAAGAATACACAGAAGAACTGTACAAAATGGATCTTCTTGACTCAGATAATCACGATGGTGTGCTCACTAACCTAGAGCCAGACATTCTGGAATGTAAAGTTAAGTGGGTCTGAGTAAGCATCACTATGAACGAAGGTAATGAAGGTGATGGAATTCCAGTGGAGCTGTTTCAAATCCTAAAAGATGCTGCTGTGAAATTACTGCACTTAATATGCCAGCAAATATGGAAAACTCAGCAGTGGCAATAGGACTGAAAAAGATTAGTTTTCATTCCAGTCCCTAAGAAAGGCAATGCCAAATAATGCTCATGCTACCACATCATTGCACTCATCTCACAGGCTAACAAATAATGCTCAAAATTCTCCAAGCCAGGCTTCACCAATACATGAACTCTGAAATTCCAGATGTTCAAACTGGTTTTAGAAATGGCAGAGGAACCAGAGATAAAATTGCCAACATCTGCTGGATCATGGAAAAAGCAAGAGAGTCCCAGAAAAACGTGGATTTCTGCTTTATTAACTATACCAAAGCCTTTGACTGTGTGGGTCACAATAAACTGTGGAAAATTCTGAAAGAGATGGGAATACCAGACCACCTGACCTGCCTCTTGAAAAAAATCTGTATGCAGGTAAGGAAGCAACAGTTAGAACTGGACATGGAACAAAAGACAGATTCCAAATAGGGAAAGGAGTATGTCGACTATATATTGTCACCCTGTTTATTTAACTTATATGCAGAGTACACCATGAGAAACTCTGGGGTGGAAGAAGCACAAGCTGGAATCAAGATTGCTGGGAGAAATATCAATAACCTCGGATATACAGATGACACCATGCTTATGGCAGAAAGTGAAGAAGACCTAAAGAGCCTCTTGATGAAAATGAAAGAGGAAAGTGAAAAAGTTGACTTAAAGTTCAACATTCAGAAAACTAAGATCATGGCATCTGGTCCCATCATTTCATGGCAAATAGATGGAAAACAGTGGAAACTGTGGCTGACTTTATTTTTTGGGGCTCCAAAATCACTGCATATGATGATTGCAGCCAGGAAATAAAAAGACACTTACTCCTTTGAAGAAAAGTTATGACTAACCTAGACAGCATATTAAAAAGCAGAGATATTACTTTGTCAACAAACTTCCATCTTTTCAAGGCTATGGTTTTTCCTGTAGTCATGTGTGGATGTGAGAGTTGGATTATAAAGAAAGCTGAGCCCCGAAGAATTGATGCTTTCGAGCTGTGGTGTCAGAGAAGACTCTTGAGAGCCCTTTGGACTCCAAGGGGATCCAACCAGTCCATCCTAAAGGAGATAAGGCCTGGGTGTTCATTGGAAGGACTGATGTTGAAGCTGAAACTCTAATATTTAGGCCACCTGATGCGAAGGGCTGATTCATTGGAAAAGACCTTGATGCTGAGAAAGATTGAGGACAGGAGGAGAAGGCAATGACAGAGGATGAGATGGTTGGATGGCATCACTGATTCAATGGACATGGGTTTGAGTGAACTCTGGGAGTTGATGATGGACAGGGAGGCCTGGCGTGCTGTGATTCACAGTGTCAAAAACATCAATTCTTCAGGGCTCAGCTTTCTTTATAATCCACTGTTTCCATTCTTTCTCTATCTATTTGCCATGAAATAATGGGACAAAAAACAAATTTTACCATGGATTTTTGCTCTGGATTCCCAATATAATCTAATTTGAATGTGCAAAAAGGATGTGTTTTTAAGCTATATTACAAACTTTCCTTGGATACACAGTGGTTAACACATAAATTTATAAACTCTGAAATTGAGGAGGGCATTATGATTTTTGTTTACTCATGAAATGGTTAATTTTATCCTTGTGGTTGATTTATTTTTTTTTTTAGCTAAAACTTACCTCATGTATAACTTTGGTAAAGTAGTTGGTAATTGAAGTTTCTATAGAATCAAGTAAAACAAAAATTTTGACTTAATCATTTGTTTCAACTTTACAGTCATTGACAATAAAACACATTAAAAATGTAAGTTATTTTTAAATATCATCTGAAATAGATGCTTTTTAAAAAGAAAAAGCTGAAGATGTATATTTAGATCAGCACATGATTTTGATTTGCATCAGCCCTTGTGAGACATTTAGCTTTTAGATATTTTGTAGTCATTTTCCACTTACTTTGCAGTTGACCAGAAACATTTGCAGGTCTCGTCTCTGCAAAGGCAGTGGGAAACTTACTCCTAGGTGAGAAATGCTTGCTTCTCCAAGTAAAAGTATTCTGAGATGAGCCACAGAGGGAGTGCGTTTTATTCAGCATTGCCTCTATACAGTAATAGCAGTCCATCTAGTCAAAGCTATGGTTTTTCCAGTAGTCATATATGGATGTGAGAGTTGGACTATAAAGAAAGCTGATCACAGAAGAATTGATGTTTTTGAACTGTGGTGTCAGAGAAGACTCTTGAGAGTCCCTTGGACTGCAAGGAGATCCAACCAGTCCATCTTAAAGGTAACCTTTCCTGAATGTTCATTGTAAGGACTGATGTTGAAGTTGAAACTCCAATACTTTGGTCACCTGATGTGAAGAACTGACTCCCCTGAAAAGACCCTGATCCTGG
>SJYX01015396.1:106777-132086 GCA_006410675.1 Oreotragus oreotragus
AAAATCACTGCATATGATGATTGCAGCCAGGAAATAAAAAGACACTTACTCCTTTGAAGAAAAGTTATGACTAACCTAGACAGCATATTAAAAAGCAGAGATATTACTTTGTCAACAAACTTCCATCTTTTCAAGGCTATGGTTTTTCCTGTAGTCATGTGTGGATGTGAGAGTTGGATTATAAAGAAAGCTGAGCCCCGAAGAATTGATGCTTTCGAGCTGTGGTGTCAGAGAAGACTCTTGAGAGCCCTTTGGACTCCAAGGGGATCCAACCAGTCCATCCTAAAGGAGATAAGGCCTGGGTGTTCATTGGAAGGACTGATGTTGAAGCTGAAACTCTAATATTTAGGCCACCTGATGCGAAGGGCTGATTCATTGGAAAAGACCTTGATGCTGAGAAAGATTGAGGACAGGAGGAGAAGGCAATGACAGAGGATGAGATGGTTGGATGGCATCACTGATTCAATGGACATGGGTTTGAGTGAACTCTGGGAGTTGATGATGGACAGGGAGGCCTGGCGTGCTGTGATTCACAGTGTCAAAAACATCAATTCTTCAGGGCTCAGCTTTCTTTATAATCCACTGTTTCCATTCTTTCTCTATCTATTTGCCATGAAATAATGGGACAAAAAACAAATTTTACCATGGATTTTTGCTCTGGATTCCCAATATAATCTAATTTGAATGTGCAAAAAGGATGTGTTTTTAAGCTATATTACAAACTTTCCTTGGATACACAGTGGTTAACACATAAATTTATAAACTCTGAAATTGAGGAGGGCATTATGATTTTTGTTTACTCATGAAATGGTTAATTTTATCCTTGTGGTTGATTTATTTTTTTTTTTAGCTAAAACTTACCTCATGTATAACTTTGGTAAAGTAGTTGGTAATTGAAGTTTCTATAGAATCAAGTAAAACAAAAATTTTGACTTAATCATTTGTTTCAACTTTACAGTCATTGACAATAAAACACATTAAAAATGTAAGTTATTTTTAAATATCATCTGAAATAGATGCTTTTTAAAAAGAAAAAGCTGAAGATGTATATTTAGATCAGCACATGATTTTGATTTGCATCAGCCCTTGTGAGACATTTAGCTTTTAGATATTTTGTAGTCATTTTCCACTTACTTTGCAGTTAACCAGAAACATTTACAGGTCTCGTCTCTGCAAAGGCAGTGGGAAACTTACTCCTAGGTGAGAAATGCTTGCTTCTCCAAGTAAAAGTATTCTGAGATGAGCCACAGAGGGAGTGCGTTTTATTCAGCATTGCCTCTATACAGTAATAGCAGTCCATCTAGTCAAAGCTATGGTTTTTCCAGTAGTCATATATGGATGTGAGAGTTGGACTATAAAGAAAGCTGATCACAGAAGAATTGATGTTTTTGAACTGTGGTGTCAGAGAAGACTCTTGAGAGTCCCTTGGACTGCAAGGAGATCCAACCAGTCCATCTTAAAGGTAACCTTTCCTGAATGTTCATTGTAAGGACTGATGTTGAAGTTGAAACTCCAATACTTTGGTCACCTGATGTGAAGAACTGACTCCCCTGAAAAGACCCTGATCCTGGGAAAGATTAAGGGTAGGAGGAGAAGGGGATGACAGAGGATGAGATGGTTGGATGGCATCACCGACTCAATGGACTTGAGTTTGTGTAAACTCTGGAAGTAGGTGATGGACAGGGAGGCCTGGCGTGCTGCAGTCCATGGGGTCACAAAGAGTCGGACACAATTGATCGGCTGAACTGAACTGAACTGACATACAAATTATTTCCAGTCACATTTCCTACCTTTTGCAGAAAAAGTGTTGGTTGTGCTAATGATTAAATAGGCAAGTGAAGCAGTGTGATTGATACTGGATAGTATAGTGAGTTATAAACCAAGGAGATCCTAAATTTAAGGTTTCATTTGGTTAAGAGAAGTAGTGAAAGTTTCCTAGAGAGGTATTTGAATTAGTACAGGGCATTGAAAAGCTGAATTGGTGGCTGAATGCATTCCTGTTAGCTACATCCAGGGTACACATTAAGAGGTGAACTAAAAAGCCTGAGAGGAATAACATTACAGTAAGATATAGCAGAGAGACGATGACCGATACTGATAAGGTCCTCTTATCAATACTGAGAAGTAACAGGGGAAAAGTGAATTTCAGCTGGTCAGTACACAATGAAAGGTTAATAATAATAAATCAGTTTTAAGCTAGTGTGGTAGGAAAAATACTGATTTCAATAGTAGTGAGAAGGAGGGAGAAAGACCATGTTCAGTTCAGTCACTCAGTCATATCCCACTCTTTGCAACCCCATGAACTGCAGCATGCCAGGCCTCCCTGTCCATCATCAACTCCCAGAGTTCACTCAAACCCATGTCCATTGAATCAGTGATGCCATCCAACCATCTCATCCTCTATTGTTGCCTTCTATTCCTGTCCTCAATCTTTCTCAGCATCAAGATCTTTTCCAAAGAATCAGCTCTTTGCATCAGGTGGCCTAAATATTAGAGTTTCAGCTTCAACATCAGTCCTTCCAATGAACACCCAGGCCTTATCTCCTTTAGGATGGACTGGTTGGATCTCCTTGGAGTCCAAAGGGCTCTCAAGAGTCTTCTCTGACACCACAGCTCAAAAGCATCAATTCTTCAGGGCTCAGCTTTCTTTATAATCCAACTCTCACATCCACATATGACTACAGGAAAAACCATAGCCTTGACTAGATGAACATTTGTTGACATAGTGATATCTCTGCTTTTTAATATGCTGTCTAGGTTGGTCATAACTTTCCTTCAAATGAGTAAGTGTGTTTTAATTTCATGGCTACAACCACCATCTGCAGTGTTTTTGCAGCCCCCCAAAATAAAATGAGCCACTGTTTCTCCATCTATTTGCTATGAATTTATGGGACCAGATGCCATGATCTTAGTTTTCTGAATGTTGAGCTTTAAGTCAACTTTTTCACTCTCCTCTTTCACTCTCTTCTTTCACTTTCATCAAGAGGCTCTTTAGTTCTTCTTCACTTTCTGCCATAAAGGTGGTGTCATCTGCATATCTGAGGTTATTGATATTTCTCCCGGCAGTCTTGATTCCAGCTTGTACTTCCTCCATCCCAATGTTTCTCATGATGTACTCTGCATATAAGTTAAATAAGCAGGGTGACAATATACAGCCTTGATGTAATCCTTTTCCTATTTGGAACCAGTCTGTTGTTCTGTGTCTAGTTCTAACTGTTGATTCCTGATCTGTGTACCAGTTTCTCATGAGGCAGATCAGGTGGTCTGGTAATCCCATCTCCTTCAGAATTTTCCACAATTTATTGTGATCCACATAGTTAAATGCTTTGGTTTAGTCAATAAAGCAGAAATAGACATTTTTCTGGAACTCTCTTGCTTTTTCCATGATCCAGCAGATGTTGGCTATTTGATCTTTAGTTCCTCTGCTTTTTCTTAAACCAGGTTGAACATCTGGAAGTTCATTGTTCACGTACTGCTGAAGCCTGGCTTGGAGAATTTTGAGCATTACTTTACTAGCATGTGAGATGAGTGCAATGGTTTGGTAGTTTGAGCATTCTTTGTGAGGCATGATCAACAGGAAATTTGAATTCAGCCATGAAATTAGAAGACACTCCTTGGAAAAAAAGTTATCACCAACCTAGATAGTATATTCAAAAGCAGAGACATTACTTTGCCGACTATGGTCTGTCTAGTCAAGGCTATGGTTTTTCTTGTGGTCATGTATAGATGTGAGAGTTGGACTGTGAAGAAAGCTGAGTGCTGAAGAATTGATGCTTTTGAACTGTGGTGTTGGAGAAGACTCTTGAGAGTCCCTTGGACTNCTTGGAAGAAAAGTTATGACCAACCTAGATAGCATATTCAAAAGCAGAGAGATTACTTTGCCGACTAAGGTCCATCTAGTCAAGGCTATGGTTTTTCCTGTGGTGATGTATGGATGTGAGAGTTGGACTGTGAAGAAAGCTGAGCACCAAAGATTTGATACTTTTGAACTGTGGTGTTGGAGAAGACTCTTGAGAGTCCCTTGGACTGCAAGGAGATCCAACCAGTCCATTCTGAAGGAGATCAGCCCTGGGATTTCTTTGGAAGGAATGATGCTAACGCTGAAGCTCCTGTACTTTGGCCACCTCGTGTGAAGAGTTGACTCATTGGAAAAGACTCTGATGCTGGGAGGGATTGGGGGCAGGAGGAGAAGGGGACGACCGAGGATGAGATGGCTGGATGGCATCATGGACTCGATGGACGTGAGTCTGAGTGAACTCTGGGAGTTGGTGATGGACAGGGAGCCCTGGCGTGCTGCGATTCATGGGGTCACAAAGAGTCGGACACGACTGAGCTTCTGAACTAACTATATGTGAAAAGAACCTAAAAAAGAATGGGTATATATATATGTATATACACAGGTATAACTGATTCACATTATTGTATACCTGAAACTAACACAACATTGTAAATCAACTATATTCCAATAAAAACTAACTTAAAAAAATAGTTAATGCCTCACTTATCTACAAAATGCTTAACCTCTCCAGAAGCTGAAAGCCCGAAGTCTATGACTTCCCAAGACCAAAAAGCCCAGAGAAAGGCAGATCTGGGGTTTGATCCAAAAGTCATACCCTTTCCAGCTTACCGTGACCAATACGAAAAAGTGATTTTTCGGAATGCTCAACCCCATAGTAGAGAATATGAGAGAGAGAAAAACACTGGAGAAATAGGACATTCCACACCTTTCCTAAAATCACTGCAGATAGTGACTGCAGCCATGAAATTAAAAGATGCTTGCTCCTTGGAAGAAAAGCTATGACTAACCTAGACATCATATTAAAAAACGGAGACACTAGTTTGCCAACAAAGGTCCATATAGTTACAGCTATGGTTTTTCCAGTAGTCATGTATTTATAGTCATGGACCATAAAGAAGGCTGAGCACTGAAGAATCCATGCTTCCGAACTGTGGTGCTAGAAAATTCTCTTAAGAGTCCCTTGAATGGCAAGGATATCAAACCAGGCAATCCTAAAGGAAATCAACCCTGAAGATTCATTGGAAGGACTGATGCTGAAGCTGAAGCTCCAATACTTGGACCACCTGATTCGAAGTTCACTGGAAAAGACCTTGATGCTGGGGAAGATAGAAGGCAGGAGAAGGGGATGACAGAGATGAGATGGTTGTATGGCATCACCAACTCAATGGACATGAGTTTGAGCAAGCTCCTGGAGATGGCGAAGGATAGGGAAGCTGGGTGTGCTGTGGTCCACGGAGTCTCAAAGAGACTGAACACCACCTGTCCTCAGTAGACATCATTAATCAATCACCATCTGCATTCCTTCCACCAGCCTGACTCCTTTGTAGAGTGCTCCACATAATGGATCAGAATTGTCACTTGAGGGGAAACCTATTTTTCTTAAGTGCCTCCTCTTGATCTCTTGGGCAAGCAAAGCTCACTCATAGCAAGGTCTTAGAAAGCCAAAAGAGGTCTTGGGAAAGAGATGTTAAGCAATTTAGATGGAGATTCTGTGGCTCGCAGTCAATAAAGGAAAACATAACTGGGGTGGGGGGTGGCTTTCAAAAGGGTGTTAAGGAAAGTTTCCAGAATGATTTGAATGGAGAATAAAGGAGAACAAAGCCCACAAGGAACAGTCTCCAGCGGGGCTGCCTGTTCGAACCACCTGGGGAGCTTTTCAAAGCGGTGGCCGCCCAGGCTGCTCCGCAGGCCAATTAAATCAGAATTTCTGGGGGTGGGTGGGCCCGGGGCAGCCTTTGTTCTTCAGAAGCTCCCGAGAGGGTTCTGAAGTGCAGCCTGGGCTGAGAATCAGTTAAGACAAAGGCCCCCGGGGCAGGCGGGGGCAGAGACACCTCCACTCACCTTCTCTGCTGCCGGCAGGTTCCCCAAAATCGTGTGTATGCAGCCCACATTGAAGCAGATCCTGGAGTGGGGGTCCTGTACCCCAGTGAAGGCTTCCAGGGCTCCCTTCCAGTCCTTCTTGTCGGCTGCCAGCACTCCTTCATTCCAGAGGCTGATGACCTCGGCGAGGGACATGGCCAGCTGCAGACCGGGAGGGCTGCCTGGAGACCGGGGAGAGGGCAAGCCCAGCCCGCCTTCACTTTCCTGGCCTGGGGCTCAGGCTCCTTAAGACAACTTCTCCATGTTGCAAAGGCGGCAGGAAGTGTCCCCACCTTTTGGCAACTGACGCACAGAGCAGTCAGTTCTGTGAGAGAAAAGGAAAGAGAAGGAGAGAGGGCAAGCGGGGCGGAGTGTGGGGGAGAGAGGAAGTACATCAGATACTGCCCCTTGGGCCCCAGTTCCCCAAAACGCTTCTGCTCTGTCCCCCAGCTCCTCCCCTCCGTCTCCCACCGCCTGTGCAGGGCGGCAGCTTTTGGCCAGGGCTCTGACCCCAGGTTCAAGGCAACTTCTGGCTTCCTCTCCAGTGAGGGTGTTGGGAGACAGAAGAGTTCTATTCAGTCTAGAATGAATTCTTTGCTCACTTCCTCACACCCTCATTGGAGGAGGAAATGGCAACCCACTCCGGGCTTCTTGCCTGAAGAATTCCATGGACAGAGGTGCCTGGCAGGCTGCAGTCCATGCGGTGGCACGACCAACACTTTGACACCCTCACAGACTGTCTTGATGTATTTGGTTTTTTATCTCCGGCTAAAATTGGCAATCAGATTCCTGAGCAGGACGGTCCTGGGTGTCCGTCTGGGTCTGAGGTACTTTTGTGAACACTTAGGAAGCTCAGTGGGGACCAGTCTCCTGCAAATGGCAAAACTAGGAGCCACATATGACAGCAAATGACTTCTCTTATCCTTCTGTGAAAAACTGAAGGGACAAGGGTTCTCATTGATGACTGATCTGTTTACTAGTCCCCTAAAACACAGATTTACAACTCCTTCCCTGATGCCCTGAGAAAGTAGAAAAATCAATAAGATAATTGGGAGGAGAGGGTATAACGAATTTGATTTACTAAAATCCTGACTTCTTGTTAATCACACTCCAGAGTAAAGGTAAAATGCAATTCTGAGGGTCAAATGCTTAGATGGCAACACTCACTCTGTCCTTACTGAAAGCATCTGTCAGTTATCACCAAACTTCCCCTAAGAGCCCAAAAATAAAACATAAAAATGTCCATTCTATAAGGCTTGTAGGATTGAAGACGAGAGAATTGGGAAGGTGTGTGTGCACTTTTGTAGGGAACATGCCCTGTGTTTGGAAGGTCTTCCCATCTCACTTTGTCTGGCAAACTCCTACTCATCCCTGAAGGCCCAGTGAAATATCACCCCCTGCCTGAAATCTAGTTCCACACTCCATATAGCAGAGACTCCCCCCTCCTTTGTACCACCTCTTCCCAAACAATTGTATTTGTTGCCATTTCTCTTTTCATTTGCTCAAGCTCTTAGACTCCTGAATAGCTGGGCCCATGCCTTTCAATTCTAGGATTCCCAGCTCCTAGAATGGGAACACACTCAATACATGATGCAGGGATATATTCCAAAACGAAGTTAGAGATCCTTGGCAAATGACCTGCCGATAGCAGTGATGGCAGGGCGGGAGAGATACTGCTATTCCACCTGGTAAAGAAATACAACTCAATCAGCACATGGATTATTCCTAGGAAAACCAAGTGGTTTTCTAACTAAGCTAGACTTTAAGCTTTCTTTTCACTCTGTTATCAGAGTCTGCCCCACAACACTCTCTGGAAGCTGATGACTATGAGTTTTCCGGTCTTATTTTCCCAGAATGTCCTTCACAGGCCCCTACATTCTCTACCACTTGCCTCTCTTCTCCCCGGGTCTTCATTTCCTGCCTCTCTGCTTTGGCTCCTGCTGGATCCTCTGCCTGGGGTGCCCTTCCCAACGTCTGCTCCTTCATACCCACCTTGCACAGACGTGGTGCCCTGCTCAGGTATCACCTTCCTCCAGAAGCTGTGCTGAAGTCAGGCCCAGTCTTAAGTCCCTAGACCCGTGATCTCACTTCTCCTGAACTCCCACGTGATTCTCAGTTACTCTCACGTGAGTAAGGTGTGTGGATGTGTGTCTTAGGTCCTTAAACAGACTGCCCCATCCTTACTTCCCCCAGAGACCCAGCAGTGCCGTGCATGCTCACTTCTGTCCAGTTACCCCCCTGTCCCCACACCACCATAAGCCTGTGGATGAACATATCGTCTAATCTCTTGTCACACATTCATCTACTTGCTACAGAGTAGACAGACTAATTCATTTTACAACATAAACTCTTTATATCTTTATAATTTATTTCTTTTTAATTGGAGGATGATTGCTTTACAACGTTGTGTTGGTTTCTGCCGTACATCAACATGAATCAGCCGTTCAGTTCAGTTCAGTTCAGTCTCTCAGTCATGTCCGACTATTTGCAACCCCATGAATCACGGCACGCCAGGCCTCCCTGTCCATCACCAACTCCCAGAGTTCACTCAGACTCACGTCCATCGAGTCCGTGATGCCATCCAGCCATCTCATCCTCGGTCGTCCCCTTCTCCTCCTGCCCCCAATCCCTCCCAGCATCAGAGTCTTTTCCAGTGAGTCAACTCTTCGCATGAGGTGGCCAAAGTACTGGAGTTGCAGCTTTAGCATCATTCCTTCCAAAGAAATCCCAGGGCTGATCTCCTTCAGAATGGACTGGTTGGATCTCCTTGCAGTCCAAGGGACTCTCAAGAGTCTTCTCCAACACCACAGTTCAAAACCATCAATTCTTCGGCACTCAGCCTTCTTCACAGTCCAACTCTCACATCCATACATGACCACAGGAAAAACCATAGCCTTGACTAGGTGGACCTTAGTCGGCAAAGTAATGTCTCTGCTTTTGAATATGCTATCTAGGTTGGTCATAACTTTTCTTCCAAGGAGTAAGCGTCTTTTAATTTCATGGCTGCAGTCACCATCTGCAGTGATTTTGGAGCCCAAAAAAAAGAAAGTCTGGCACTGTTTCCACTGTTTCCCCATCTATTTCCCATGAAGTGATGGGACCAGATATGTACATTACCATGTGTAAAATAGACAGCTAATGGGAAGTTGCTGTATAGTGCAGGGAGCTCAACCTGGTACTCTGCGACAATCTAGAGGTGGGGTGGGAGGTGGGAGGGAGGGTCAACAGACTAATCTTTTAAAAATACAGGTTGGATCACATCATGCCCCTGCTTTAAAACCTTCAGTGCCTTAGTTATTACTCTTAGGATACAAACCAAACTCCTTCCCACGATGCAGGAAGGATCCTCTCCACACACCGCGTCCCTTCCCCGCCAATCCCTGCCACACCATTTCCCATCCATCCCTTCCTCACCCCTTCCCAGTGTTTCCATGCAACGTCGTATTGTTAAATGGTTTCCTCTGCTTGGAATGTTCTTCCCCCACCCCTCTGCCCAGGTGGTTCGGTTCCGACTCATCTTTCACTCCCTCAGGAAGGCCTTTCTGGATCCATGACCTTCCTGTGTTCACCCTTTCTCTCTCTCTCAGCACCCAGTTCTCTGGGTCACAGTGTTTATCACAATTTGTAATTGTATTACAGTAGTCATCGATACTGTTAATAGATGAGCTTCTCAACCACCCTTCCTTCATTCCCCATTTTTCCTTTGGTAGAACCCCCATTCTGTTCAAGTCTCCACTCTCTGGAGCCCAAGTGCCTCAGGAGAGATAAACTCCCAACACCGCCCGAGGAGTGAGGTTCTGACCAGTTCAGGCACAAGTGTGAGAGAGAATTCTAGTTAATAAGACATTAGGAGAAGGCTGCTGAGGATTTCTGGGCAACATTTTTTCCATGTTGATTAAAAAAAAGACACATGGGAAGAAAAAATACACAGTCCTTATTTTTCCCCTAGACAGTATTATGAAGCTGCGCCTGGAACAGTGGCAGCTATCTTGTGACCATGAGGAAAGCCAGCTAAGAACAAGCCGTTGTTTTAAGGAAAATAGAATGAAAAACTTAAAACCCGGATCCTTAATTATGTTGATAAGCTCCTAAGTTAACCCATCTTGGAACTAATTTTCTCAGAATTTCTTTGTTGGTGAGATAAGTCTGTTTATTGTTTAAGCTATTTGAGTAGTATCTTCTGGTTTTTTTTTCGTTTAAAACATTCTGACAGACATACCACTATATTTTCGATTCTTGGCACAGCACTTGATATAGTAAGTGTTCAGAAAACTCTTATTGAATAAATTAAGACGCTGGTTGAATCTCACAGTTTTGCAAATGTTTGCAAAATTATTTCAAAGTTCTGTATAAGCAAGATTTGCATCTGCTTTGCTCACAGATCATAAACTCCTGTTGGATGTACTCATTCAACAGGAAGCTAAGAATATTCCTAAGGCTTTCCTTTTTCTAGAGGGAGGGACCCCTGAAATTAAACTCATTGTTCTCATTATTCCTTGGCAGTCAGCAGTCACCTTCTCCTCCCTGCCTACTCCGGCATTCTTGCCTGAAAACCCCATGGACAGAGGAGACTGCCAGGCTCCAGTCCATGGGTCGCAAAGAGCTGGACGCGACTGAGCACGCAGGCATGCCCCACTTTAGAGCTTAGCGTTTCATCGTTCTTCAACTTTTTCTAACTTTTGGCAGCTTCTCTCTCAAACTCCCCAAAGGGTGGAAACAGGTCTCAGCTTCCCCTCACTCTTTCACGCTCTAGGTACATAGGGTGTTCTATAGACCACGGATTGGTTAAAGGAACCGAAATGAAGAAACCGGAACCCTACTTGAAAAAATAGTTTTATGGCATTTGTCATTATCACCCTTATTTGCATACAGTGTGGTACATTTACAATAGTAGGGAGAGTATGTACATCCTGTATCCTTAAATCTAACATCAGCAGATACTGACATTGAGTATGAGGCAGGGAAGCCTCCGGAGGTTGGCAGGAAGACCTCATTTATTACATGTGAACTTGGCCTGAATTTCACAGGGAGGATACAGAAAACTCAGTGTGGGTCTCCTTAGGCTGCTTGAAACCCTCAATGCTAAAAGCCTTCCTTCTCCGGGAAGATGTCATAAGTTAGTCCTGTCTAGCCTACCAGGTTAGTAGTTTATTTCTGCGTAAAAAGTCATCACAAACTTAGTGACTTACGATAATACACATTCACTCTCACGGTTTTCATGGGGCAGGTGTCCGGGCAAGGCCCGGCTGGTCCTCTGTTCTGGTTCCACCAGGCTGAGATCTAAGTGTGGGCCAGGCTGCATTCACCTGGAAGCTTGACTGGGGAAGAGTCTGCTCCTAAGCTCCCTCATATTGTTGGCAGAATTCACTTCCTTGCAGCTGTAGAATTTAGGATCACAAGGACGGGGGAGCCTGGTGGGCTGCCATCTATGGGGTCACACAGAGTCGGACACGACTGAAGTGACTTAGCAGCAGCAGTAGCAGCAACCCTTATGGCAGAAAGTGAAGAAGAACTAAAGAGCCTCTTGATGAAAGTGAAAGAGGAGAGTGAAAAAAGTTGGCTTAAAGCTCAACATTCAGAAAACTAAGATCATGGCATCTGGTCCCATCACTTCATGGGAAATAGATGGGGAAACAGTGGCTGACTTTATTTTTCTGGGCTCCAAAANTGGTACTCTGCGACAATCTAGAGGTGGGGTGGGAGGTGGGAGGGAGGGTCAACAGACTAATCTTTTAAAAATACAGGTTGGATCACATCATGCCCCTGCTTTAAAACCTTCAGTGCCTTAGTTATTACTCTTAGGATACAAACCAAACTCCTTCCCACGATGCAGGAAGGATCCTCTCCACACACCGCGTCCCTTCCCCGCCAATCCCTGCCACACCATTTCCCATCCATCCCTTCCTCACCCCTTCCCAGTGTTTCCATGCAACGTCGTATTGTTAAATGGTTTCCTCTGCTTGGAATGTTCTTCCCCCACCCCTCTGCCCAGGTGGTTCGGTTCCGACTCATCTTTCACTCCCTCAGGAAGGCCTTTCTGGATCCATGACCTTCCTGTGTTCACCCTTTCTCTCTCTCTCAGCACCCAGTTCTCTGGGTCACAGTGTTTATCACAATTTGTAATTGTATTACAGTAGTCATCGATACTGTTAATAGATGAGCTTCTCAACCACCCTTCCTTCATTCCCCATTTTTCCTTTGGTAGAACCCCCATTCTGTTCAAGTCTCCACTCTCTGGAGCCCAAGTGCCTCAGGAGAGATAAACTCCCAACACCGCCCGAGGAGTGAGGTTCTGACCAGTTCAGGCACAAGTGTGAGAGAGAATTCTAGTTAATAAGACATTAGGAGAAGGCTGCTGAGGATTTCTGGGCAACATTTTTTCCATGTTGATTAAAAAAAAGACACATGGGAAGAAAAAATACACAGTCCTTATTTTTCCCCTAGACAGTATTATGAAGCTGCGCCTGGAACAGTGGCAGCTATCTTGTGACCATGAGGAAAGCCAGCTAAGAACAAGCCGTTGTTTTAAGGAAAATAGAATGAAAAACTTAAAACCCGGATCCTTAATTATGTTGATAAGCTCCTAAGTTAACCCATCTTGGAACTAATTTTCTCAGAATTTCTTTGTTGGTGAGATAAGTCTGTTTATTGTTTAAGCTATTTGAGTAGTATCTTCTGGTTTTTTTTTCGTTTAAAACATTCTGACAGACATACCACTATATTTTCGATTCTTGGCACAGCACTTGATATAGTAAGTGTTCAGAAAACTCTTATTGAATAAATTAAGACGCTGGTTGAATCTCACAGTTTTGCAAATGTTTGCAAAATTATTTCAAAGTTCTGTATAAGCAAGATTTGCATCTGCTTTGCTCACAGATCATAAACTCCTGTTGGATGTACTCATTCAACAGGAAGCTAAGAATATTCCTAAGGCTTTCCTTTTTCTAGAGGGAGGGACCCCTGAAATTAAACTCATTGTTCTCATTATTCCTTGGCAGTCAGCAGTCACCTTCTCCTCCCTGCCTACTCCGGCATTCTTGCCTGAAAACCCCATGGACAGAGGAGACTGCCAGGCTCCAGTCCATGGGTCGCAAAGAGCTGGACGCGACTGAGCACGCAGGCATGCCCCACTTTAGAGCTTAGCGTTTCATCGTTCTTCAACTTTTTCTAACTTTTGGCAGCTTCTCTCTCAAACTCCCCAAAGGGTGGAAACAGGTCTCAGCTTCCCCTCACTCTTTCACGCTCTAGGTACATAGGGTGTTCTATAGACCACGGATTGGTTAAAGGAACCGAAATGAAGAAACCGGAACCCTACTTGAAAAAATAGTTTTATGGCATTTGTCATTATCACCCTTATTTGCATACAGTGTGGTACATTTACAATAGTAGGGAGAGTATGTACATCCTGTATCCTTAAATCTAACATCAGCAGATACTGACATTGAGTATGAGGCAGGGAAGCCTCCGGAGGTTGGCAGGAAGACCTCATTTATTACATGTGAACTTGGCCTGAATTTCACAGGGAGGATACAGAAAACTCAGTGTGGGTCTCCTTAGGCTGCTTGAAACCCTCAATGCTAAAAGCCTTCCTTCTCCGGGAAGATGTCATAAGTTAGTCCTGTCTAGCCTACCAGGTTAGTAGTTTATTTCTGCGTAAAAAGTCATCACAAACTTAGTGACTTACGATAATACACATTCACTCTCACGGTTTTCATGGGGCAGGTGTCCGGGCAAGGCCCGGCTGGTCCTCTGTTCTGGTTCCACCAGGCTGAGATCTAAGTGTGGGCCAGGCTGCATTCACCTGGAAGCTTGACTGGGGAAGAGTCTGCTCCTAAGCTCCCTCATATTGTTGGCAGAATTCACTTCCTTGCAGCTGTAGAATTTAGGATCACAAGGACGGGGGAGCCTGGTGGGCTGCCATCTATGGGGTCACACAGAGTCGGACACGACTGAAGTGACTTAGCAGCAGCAGTAGCAGCAACCCTTATGGCAGAAAGTGAAGAAGAACTAAAGAGCCTCTTGATGAAAGTGAAAGAGGAGAGTGAAAAAAGTTGGCTTAAAGCTCAACATTCAGAAAACTAAGATCATGGCATCTGGTCCCATCACTTCATGGGAAATAGATGGGGAAACAGTGGCTGACTTTATTTTTCTGGGCTCCAAAATCACTGCAGATGGTGATTGCAGCCATGAAATTAAAAGACGCTTACTCCTTGGAAGGAAAGTTATGACCAACCTAGACAGCATATTCAAAAGCAGAGACATTACTTTGCCAACTAAGGTCCGTCTAGTCAAGGCTATGGTTTTTCCTGTGGTCATGTGTGGATGTGAGAGCTGGACTATAAAGAAAACTAAGCAATGAAGACTTGATGCTTTTGAACTGTGGTGTTGGAGTTGAGAGTCCCTTAGACTGCAAGGAGACCCAGCCAGTCCATCCTAAAGGAGATCAGTCCTGGGTATTGATTGGAAGGACTGATGCTGAAGCTGAAACTCCAATACTTTGGCCACCTGATGTGAAGAGCTGACTCATTTGAAAAGACCCTGATGTTGGGAAAGATTGAGGGCAGGAGGAGAAGGGGATGACAGAGAATGAGATGGTTAGACGGCATCACTGACTCAATGGACATGGGTTTGGGTAGACTCTGGTAGTTGGTGATGGACAGGGAGGCCTGGTATGCTGTGATTCATGGGGTCGAAAGAGTTGGACACAACTGGGTGACTGAACTGAAGTTCTTCAAGATCGGCAATGGAGAGAGTTTCTCTACGTCACTGAGTCTCTGAGCCTAGACTCCTTTTTAAAGGGCCTGCTTGACTAGGTTAGGCCCACCTAGGATAATCTCTCTTTTGATTAAAGTCAGCGGTTTAGGGTCCTTGATTACTTCTGCAAAGTCCCTTCACCTTTGCCATAGTCTGTGGGTGAGAAGCAAGTCTCAGTCCCTGCCCACACAGTGGGATGGGATTACACATGGGCATCTTAGGATTGAGGGTCATCTTAGGATTCTGCCTACCATCACTATAGAGTTCCAGTCTTCTCCTTCCCTGACTCACCAGCTGGGTGTCATTATTGCTGCCCTATGCTCTCATAGCAGCCTCTCTACTTCCCCAAGCATGTGTTCAACCACACGTGATAGTAATTACTTGTTTAAGCGGCTGTTTCCCAGCTAGGCTGTAAGCTCCAGGAGTACAGGACCTACATCTGAGTTTTCCAGTGTTATCTTTTGTGCCTATCACATAATAGATTCTCAAAACATCTGCTAAATATCAATGCTGTGGAAGATGCTTATCAAGTCACTGTAATTATTTAGTTTGGTTGGTTACCCATATCCATCTTATCATCCAGATGAGGACATGCATAGGGCCATTCTTTTAAAGCATCCTCATATTAAGCACACTAGACATGAGGATCATTGCCATCTTTGGACTTTTATACACAAGGTATCTGGGCTTCCCTGGTGGCTCAGCGGTAAAGAATCTGCATGTCCATACAGTAGGCAGAGGTTTGATCCATGGGTTGGGAAGAACCCCTGGAGAAGGAAATGGCAACCCACTCCATTATTCTTGCCTGGGAAATCCTCTGGACAGAGGAGCCTGGCAGGTTATAGTCCATGTTGTTGCAAAGAGTCAGACACAGCTGAGCATGCACAAACAGGCCATAATTTTCTTTAAAAAATTGAAAAATGATAGAGTCTTGGCTAATTTTAAAAAATGAAAATAGATGTTTTCCCCTCGCCCAAGACTCTAAAATGACAGATTGCTATAGAGGGATGGGAGATTCTCAGAAATCAACACAACCACCTGGGACACAGAGATCCCAAAGATGAAGGAAGTGGAGAGGCATTGGGATCCCCCAGAGAATTCTTTCCAGCAGTCAGACACACAAATGATAGATGACGTGGCTCCTGACCAAGGAGAAATCCAAATGCTGGCAGAGATCAAAGAAGGTGTACAGGGAAAGCTGAAGCCCAGAGTGAGTTGAAGCTGCAAAAAGTACTAAGGATGACAGAAAGAGCTCCTTAGTGTCAGAGGATGAACATAGAGGGTCACTGCTTGGTGAAGATGACATCACATCAACAGATGTTGGCAAGAAAGCAGAACTACTCAGCTCCAACTTTGTTCCTGAGTCATACAGGGAATGAAGACCCAGACAGAGGATGGTGAGGAAGCTGACAGCTGGTCTAAGGAAACTCCAGTCATCTAATCCAGATTCACTGAACTCTAGGAACAGAAAGATTTCATTTGTATGATCCCTAAAACCTTGTCAGTTGAAGCACCATGAAAACTGGGACTGATGCTAGAAAGCCAGGATGGATGGGTAAATGTGATTCTAGGTGTCTAAAAGTCATAAATTCTTAAAATGATATCGAAGACTTACCAGTTGATCCCTGGAAAGAATTCTAAAATATATTAAACAAAGGCACTTAGAAACAAAGGAGAATTGGAATTTTAGAAACTAGAATGACTTCACTAAGAACAAGTTGGGCCAAAGCAAACTCTTTTCCTTTTTTTGAGAAGGTTTTCCTGATAGGTGAACCAGGATGGTGCATATGCAAATATAAAAGGGTATTTGGCCAAGATATTCCCCAGACACAGTAATTTAGATGATTTAGTTGGCCTAATATTATGTACTTAGAATCTTCTTGAGGCATCAGTATCAATTTGTGCTTTTAACCTTTTAATAAACAACTTGGATCAGATTTACAAGTGACTCAGAAGCTTGGAGAGACTATCAACATGTAGAGTAACAGAATCAAAGTTCAAATATTGCCTGACTCACACTGAATCGCAAAACTCCAAGTTGTAATTTAGCGAGAGACGTGTAAAGATTTACTTCTACGTTTGAAGATTCAATCGCCCCAAAATAGGAAGGCAATTGCTCTTTAAGAAGGATGTATTTGAAGACGTCTGACCATTTGAGCTGACTGCACACTCAACATGAGTGAACAGACTCGCGTGGTTGCCAAAACAGCTAATGCAATCTAAACTAATGGAAGTGCAACCCACTCTCGGGTCAGTTGGCTCTTGACTCAGCCACCCACACAGAAACCCACATGATCTCTCTGTTGACCAGTGCAGGAGATGGGCACCAGCTTCCTAACTCGGAAGATTCTTATACACATCCTCTGCTATCCACAGTGCCTGTCTTCCATCAGAAGGGCTCCCATTCTGACCTGGCTGGTGTTCACGTCTTTCCCCAGAATGCTTCGCTCAGATAAGAAGACACTGTATAGAATGGCCCCCATTTCATTCAGTCCTTTTCCCCACCTGATCACATTTCAATAGCCACAGCAGACACAGCTCATATTTCATTCACAAGGGACACAGTTCCTCTTCTCTGGGCTTAGCTTCTTTCCTAGGTTTCAGAGCAGTCAGCAGCAGGGACTAGATCAGCATCTAATGACTCAAGAACCTGGCTTAATGATGGGCTTCTTCTGTGTCCTTCTCAGTATTCAGGTTGACACACCTGTCCAGGAGTTCACCTACTTGACACAGGTCTACAAAGGCCACCACTCCATTCATGTGAGTCAAACCCATCAGAGCTATATTCCCTGAGTAAGGACACATGCATACCATTCATGGCTCATGAGATGATTTCAGGCAGTATGTAGACAAACAGTTCTATCATAATTATTGTATTTTAATTCACTAAAACATTTGGACAAGTAACATGCTCACGTGGTTCAAAATGAACAAATATGAAAAATTACTCTGATCACTGCCAAACACTTCCCATCCACCAGGAACCACTTGTGCTAATTTATCAGCATTCTCTCAAAAGAGATTTTAAGTATACACAAATGTAAACCCCTGGGTGCGTTCATGTGTGCTAAATCGCTTCATTTATGTCTGACACTGTGTCCCTATGGACCATTCATAGCCCACCAGGCTCCTTTGTCCATGAGATTCTCCAGGCAAGAATACTGGAGTGGACTGCCATGCCCTCGTCCAGGGTATTAACCTCTCGGCCACTCCCCTTTTATGCACATATCATTTGATAAACGGTTCTGCACCTTGCTCTTTCCTCTTAACTAATATTAAGGGCTATTTTTCCTTATCAGGACATAGAGCACTTCCTCCCTCTTTTCTGACTGTGTAGTTTTCCATCTTCAAACCAGTTTCCCATTGAAGGACAGATGCTCAGGTTGTTTCTAATTATGCCCTCTCATGACAATGTTGCAATGAATGTTCTTGTGTACTGTGTGTGTCATTGCACACATCTGTGAACATATAAGGACATATTTATAGAAGTAGAATAGATGGGACAGAGTTTGTTTATTTTAATGTCTATTAGGAAAAAAGTATAGCTAGCATACCAAACCCACAATTTCACAGTTACATTTTATAATGAGGTGGTTTTTTAAAAAATGAATTAATGAAAGAAAAATGCCATAAATAACAGCATCGGTGAAATGAAAATATGGCTAACAATTATGGAAGTGATATATAAAGAGCTGGAATCTGATAAACACTGACCTCAAGTGGAGCTATCAGCTTTCTTGACCAGAAGCCCATCAAGTCTCCATTTCTTGCCAGCTTCAAAGGCAGAGGCAACACACAGGAGTGGGGAGAGCTCTGGAATCCAGAGACCCGGGTTCGAACCTTGATTTTCCTCCAGCTGGCTGTGGGTCTTACAGCCTCTCACAGCCTCCCTTTTCTTGGGTGGAAAAGTGTGTTGTGGGGGAAGAAAGATAGCACAGTCAAGGGCTTGGACCACAGTGCCTGCTTGATCAACAGAGGCTGTTATAATTCAGCTATTTGAGTGAATTTGGGAAAGAAGGAGACGGCAAAATCCTTGTTCTGCATTGCATGTCTCCCTCTGAATACTCCTCTACACAGACATTGATCAGGGCATGAGAAGTGAAGCCATGTACAATGTATAATAGGATGTATGACCTGTGCAGTTGCTCAGAGCCCCAGGCTTATAAGGTCCCCACGCTTGGTTCAATTCTCCGCTGTCACCATTTTGGACTGCTTAATGATTGTGAACAAGAGGACACATTTTCACTTTTCAGAAGGCCCTGTGAATTCTGTAACCAGTTCCGTACATACTGTCAGTCACCCATGGCCTGCTCCCTCTTACAGATGAGCTTCTGCGGCTCCTAAAAGTTACTGGGGGAAGCCCATCCCACTGGGGCGTCTACAGAGTATAAAACCTGGCAGCTTCGCTGTGGCCTGGGTAACACTTTCTGTCTTAGTCTACCATCTGTGACAGACTTCTCAGCACATCCCTAAGCATTCCTCCAGGGGCGAGTCTTTGGGAGCCGCTCTAAGTTCCCCTAGGTTTCCCAGGGGACCCGAGCTGGTCAGAGCCAGAGTTGAAGATGCCTCAGTGACTTCTGTCCCATCCACCCCCCTAAGTTCTGTGGAAGCTCTTAAGCACGGCTGGCCCTCTCTCATCCTGGGTTTTCACCAATAACTCATTGTGAGGTCAGAAATTCTGGATTCAAATCCCAGCTCTGTCTTGTACTACCTAATCCAGGCTTTGTAAGTCATGCCAATTCTCAAGAGCCTCAGTTTCCATATCTGCAAAATGGTTCTAAGATCAATGCCTTAGAGACTGAAATGAAATTCCATATAAAAGTGGCACACATCTACTCATAGGCAGTGGATGCTTTCAGATTTCCAGATTCGTAACAGAAAAGTAAACGAACAATCTTCGTTTGCTTCGTGAGGTGCTGATCCCCTGTTGTGACATTCCCACCTCCCACTCCAGGCTGCTGTGAGCAAAAGGCTCTCAGCATGCTTGCACCACCTCCTTAGCCAGACCCTTGGACCCACTCTGTCCCAACTCTAAGCGGGTTTTCTCTCAGTTTCTAGTTTGCCAGCTCTCAGCTCTGTAGCTGATTCCTGACACCAAGGTACAATCAAAGGCATAAAATTCATGACACTCTGTCCAGTGTCATCAAAGCCTGAGAAAGTCCCCTTTTATACAAAACAGTGAACTTCCTGCTTTAGAATGTATTATAATTTTCCACTGAACAGAGACTTTCATCCTTCGTTCTCTCCCTCTTTCCACTGTCTGCCTACAAACTGTAGGTGAGACATCTGTTTCTTGCAGCCACTGTCCTTCTAGACCCTCTCTTGCTTTCTCCTTCCATCTCTGTCTATTGGGACACAAAATCCTGGAAGGAAGATGGGGGAATAAGGAGTTTTGAAGTCTGGAGAAGTGATTCTTCTCTGGGCAACAAAACATCAAGAAGCTATCGTATTTGAAAAAAAATAGATATATGTATATATGTAACTGAATCACTTTGTGCTGTACACCTGAAACTAACAACATTGTGTATCAACTATATTCCAATGTAAAATAAAAATGAGAAAAAGAGGCTACTGTAATGTCTCAGGCAAGAAAGAGCAATGCTAAAGCAGCTGCAAGAAGAGGAAGGGAGGGAATAAATGCCAAAGACAATTTGGTTCTGCACATGGAGACAAAGAGGAGGAGGAATCCAAGATCAAGTGGTCCCTGGGGTTTTCAGCCAGCCTGACTGGGAGGCTGGTGTCACGGTGGCTGACACAGGAAGTGGAGGAGACAGAGAGGTAATTCATCCGCTCCCACAGGTTTATGCAAATAACTCTCAGAGCGAGCGTGCTTCTGGCCACATTGTCTCTGCGAAGCATAAATCTGAGATGGGCTGATACGGTTTAAGAAAATGAGGGTTGAGCTTTAGAGAATTCCTAGGTAAGACAGGTGGAATCACTGGAGTGTCCAGTGAGCCAGCGTTCAGGGAGACAGGGAAGAGTCTGAGTGATGCAGTCACACACGTCAGAGATGAAACCCTTCAAGGGGGTGGGGAAGGAGGCTGAGGGCCAAGGCGAGGGCATTGGCAGAGCTGGGGCCTTGCACAGGGAGGCAGAAGTCAGGTTGTGAGGGGCTGAGGAGACGAGGGGAGGCAAGGGGCTAAGGCCGTGCCTCGTAGCGTGCAGGGGTTATCCTAGTTCCTCCACCAAGGGTCAAACCCGTGCCCCTTGCCGTGGAAGCACGGAGTCCTAACCACTGGATCTCCAGGAGGCCCTTACACACATGGGCTTGATGCTCTGAACATGTGGGAGGAGTGGCATTACCCTGGGACTTCAGCCCACACCCCCTTGCCCTAGGGTTTGTGAGCCCCACCAGATTCGAGGGTCTTTCTGAAACCCTGCTCAGTCTGTAGTAACACCTCTCCCCTGATGAAATGTGTGTGTGTTTTTTTTTTTCCTTTTTCTCCTTGCTGCCTAAGCTCTAGCTGCCTTCCTCCTGAACAGAACTGAGCAGCTAAATTAGGCTAAAGAAACCCCAGCCCATTTCCACAATTGCACCAAACAGGCCAAGAAAACATCCAGGGTTGCAAAGAAGGGCTTAGTGACAAGCAGTCAGGATTCTGACTTCAGAGCTCACCTGCCCTGGGTGGGGGGTGGGGGCGTCATGGTCTGAGACAGACCTTTCCCACATGCACCTCCTCCCCTCTGGACACAGAGTCTGAGGCACCAGGCTTCTCAAGCAGTGTGGATGTGGAGGAGGGGTAATGACAGCAAGAAAATCAGGAAAGAGAGAGCTGAGTCCAGTGACGCACGGAGAGTATACCATTCTCAGATCTTTGTCAGAAATGAACAGGACCCGCCTAGTCCCTTCTACCACCTCTCCTTCCCAGTGTGACTGCCTGTTTGCCACTGTGGGTCCCCAAAGAGGAGTCCGAATCCATATGTGCCAGGTTCCCCCTGAGGACAAATAGGCATCTAATTGCTGTAGTTGCAGAGGCTGAAATCCTTCAGGGGTAGGAGGGGTTCTGGCAATTATTGCTGGTAATAATCTAACAGTCACTCTCTATTGAGCTCTTACTGTATGCCAAGCAAGTTCAAGCCCTTGGCTTGCATCATTTCATTCGCTCCTCACCAAAACCCATTGCTGTAAAAGAAGCTGAGTCTTAGCTTCAGTCATTAGTTCAGGGTTACAGAGCTCATCAATGACCAGGGTTAAAACCCAGGCCTGTCTGACTTCAAAGGCAATTTATGCTCATTGAAGAAGAGGGGGGGCTTCCCTGGTGTCCAGTGGTTAAGAATTCACCTGCCAATGCAGGGGATCTGGGTTCGATCCCTGGTTGGGGAGCTAAGATTCCACATGTTGCAGAGGCAACTCAGCCTGGGCACTTTTTTTTTTTCTTTTAAGATATTGTTCTGCAGGTATAAAAAAATGTGTTCAGTTGACCATGAAGTTAGCTTTAAAAATCAGATTCTTTTGCTCAGTTCTAGGTAAATTATTAACAAATTGGCTGTTGGTTATGTTTTTAAGTCAAATGTTCATGTTTTAAATTTAGCACTTCAAGGTCCAGCAATTCACTTTCATTTTGTTCAGGCAAAATGTGACAATACTAATACCCCTGAATTAGCTCTAAAACAGCTCAACTACACTGCCATCATTTTCTTATCTATCTTTATACTTGTTGCTTTAACTGAGAAACAGAAATGGAGAATTGAAATCCAAGGTTGAGATCAAGCTTAGGGAAGTCCTTAAATAATGAGGAAGCCCCAGTTTGCACATTCCAGTGCCCTCTTAAGCAAAGGTTGTCTCAAGATCCTTGCCCAGGGTGGGACGAACTCCAAGAGTAGCACTGGCGTGTATCCACTACCGTGCGTCAAACAGAGAGCCAGTGGGAGCCTGCTCTGTAGCTCAGGGAGCTCAGGGAGCTCAGCTCGGGGCTCCTCGAGGGGTGGGGTGGTGGGGGCGGAGGGAGGCCCGGGAAGGAGGGGAGATATGTATACAGATGGCCGACTGACTCCGTTGTACAGCAGAAACTAACACAGCATTGTAAAGTAATTATACTCCAGTGAAAAAATAAAACACTCTACATGTGATTGGGGGTGATAAAAAGAGCCAGGGCAGAACAGAGGAACAACTCCCGTTCCTTTGAAAATACGCTCTATGCAGTATAGACTGGACACGTCCCAGATGAAAACATCCTCTGCGTAAGGTCTTAGGACTCTGAACAAACGTATTCAGATGGATTCTCCTCTCCTCCAAAATTCAGGTGTTTCAGCCGGTTGGTTGTTCCGATGTGCCATCTTCCATGGACCAAAGGGATTTCTTCTTTTCTGGGTGTCTTTCAGCCACCTGGCTTTCAATAAGACATTCTCTACTTCTTAGAACATGAGAAATGACCCCTGTCTAGACCACAAATGATTCTTCTGGGTCCAGTTTGCAAAATCTTGAACCTCTGTTTGATGGTTATCATGATTGCTCTAACTTCAGAAACGATTTCCATGTAAGCACCAGAGGTGGGGTTTCTGTGCTTCAGCTGATTACTCCATGCTTCCGTTCACTGAACGCCCATCTGGGGAGATGAAACCCTAGAATCTTAGGTTTATTTGCTCCCTGTAAACTTGAATAAAAGCCCATCTGTTACCTTTGACAGTTGGTCCTCCAGTTTAGCTCTTAGAACCAAAGCTCCCATGTCAAAGGTGAACCAGGGGGGTGTTTCCACTCGACTGGAGGGCATTGTTAGGCTGGGGTGTGAGGTGGGCAGGGGGGCAGGTGTCCAGGGGTGGATCCAGGCTGTGGAGGCCCTTATTCATAGTATTTCTTTTTGCTTGACCTATAGCCGGCCAACAGGCAGTTCTCAATGACCGGAATGCTCTCTCCCTCAGTCAGTTCCTGGGAGTCCTTAGAGTCACATTCAGAAATGAGGAAGTAAAAAGGGCTGTGGAATGAGCCTCTTTGTCATACGGTTCTCTTTTCCTAATTTGGTCTGGCAGGCCTGGGCACAGGAGCCTGGGAACCATATCTGCCTTGGCAAGGCTAGAAGGGAAATCTAGTGCCTTCTATTTTCCCATTCGGTATCTGAGGTGACATTCTGGCTAAAAATCTCCAGAGGACGAGCGAGAGCTGAGCCAGAACTATCCTATTTGCTTCCCCTTTCCTCTTCTTATCTGTTCTAGTTAGGACACACATGCACTAGCTAGACTTGGAATATGCATCTTTTGATGCAGAAGGCAAGCAAAAGCATCCATTCCAAAAAATGTACTTTTGTGGCAAATATTCATTTCCCCACTAATAGAGATATCCGGGGGAAAAAAAAAGTCTGTATTTTTCCAAACTTTCTATGTTTAGCTCTCTTTTTCTTCTGGTGGCAGAAAAATGTAATCATATTAAGTTCCAGGCATACTCAGACACTTCAAGTTTAAACCTACTCAGTTCTCCTCCTCTGAAGTTTCCAAACTTTCCTAGAGTCTGTCATTTCCTCCCTTTTGAAGCTAGCTAATTCTGGGATACTGGGCCTTCCATGCCTCTCCTATCGGTCCCCATCCAACTGGTTTCTCTTCCGTCTTTATCTTCTCCCAGGGGTGAGGAGGTGTGGAGTAGGGGAGAGGGTTTGGAAGGAGGAGGATGGTGGAGAGCCAATGAGATCCCCCCAACCAATTCTCCAACCCTCCACTCTATCTTTCCGTGTTACTTAGGACCACTGCTTTTGAATTTTAAAGCCAACAATGGGTTGTCTTTCTTCTCTGGCTCCATCATGACAAGTGTCTGACACAAAATGACAGCCTCCTGTTTCTCCATTGGAATGTGAGGAAAGGTCACAAAACGAAAGGGAGGGTTGGGGGGGTGATTTCACTATTACGTCATTGTGTGTTGTTATTGTAGAGAAGCTCTTCTAAAGTTCCATCCCTTCTACTATTGACTCTCCACAATGGGTACCCCCTTGCTGGGCAAAGGGCTCAGGGCCACCACTAGTGGCTCCCTTGGTCCAGGCTGGAACCCAGGGCAGATCCCCGGGGCCTGCCCCTCATCCTGGGGAGAGGTGTGCTTGGGCAGGCAGGCACACTGCGGAACCCTGCTTCCTCTTGCCCTTCTCTTCCCTTTTTTCTTTCTCTTTTATGCACTCTCCCTCACTCCTTCCCATCTCTCTTTTTTGTAAAACGCACACATTCAGTATGCACCTCGGTAATTACCTGTGTGTCATCACCAGAGTGCTCCCTTTTTATAAGAGATGGTGAGTGTAGTCTGGCAACTGGGACAAATACAGCATGGATTTGTGCACAAAATGGTCTGACTTTGGGTGCTGGCTGCTTATAGGAGTTTCTGGCTTCAGAGTTCCTTAGTTCCTTTTACCCCAGCTCAGATCGCTGGGCCAGAAAGGCTCCACCAAGAAAACTTCCCAGCCCAGAGACCCTGCAGGGTCCCCTCTGCCTGCTGGGGAAGGAACTTGTCACCATCTGACCTCTGCAAAGTCCCAGATGGGAGTATCAGTGGATCTATTGTAGATCGTCAGTCACATGACTGTCCTGCCCCAGATGAGGAGCTGTATCTTGTGGGAGCATCTCAGGGTCACCATGCTGTGGTTTGGGCTGAGCTGTGGGTACAGGCCACAGAGCTGCATTTCCTGATCAAGCACTAGCATGGAGCCACGAAGCAGAATCAGAACCAGACTCAGCTGAGGGTAGATCTGAAGTGTTGTTTTTTTT
>SJYX01015396.1:133785-186947 GCA_006410675.1 Oreotragus oreotragus
CGCCCTGCCACAGCACATATAGACAGTGCAGCAGTGTTTATGATAAGTATATGAAAGTGAAAGTTGCTCCATTGTGTTCGACTCTTTGTGATCCCATGGACTATACAGTTCATGGAATTCTCCAGGCCAGAATACTAGAGTGGGTAGCCGTTCCTTTCTCCAAGGGATCTTCCCAACCCAGGGATCGAACCCAGGTCTCCCGCATTGCAGGTAGATTCTTTACCAGCTGAGGCACCAGGGAGGACCAATAATCCTGAAGTGAGTAGCCTATCCCTTCTCCAGTGGATCTTCCCGACCCAGGAATTGAACTGGGGTCTCCTACATTGTAGGCAGATTCTTTACCAACTGAGCTACCAGGAAAGCTCCATAGTAAGTATAATAATATTTTTTTTAAAGCTAAGCGACCACCAATAGAGTGATGTTTAGATAAACTATGGTATCTGTGTACAGGATGAGGTCGATCTGTGTGGGCTGATATTAAAAGACTTCCCTGGTGGCTCAGGGGTTAAAGCATCTGCCTCCAATGTGGGAGACCTGGGTTTGATCCCTGGGTCGGGAAGATCCCCTGGAGAAGGAAATGGCAACCCACTCCAGTATTCTTGCTTGGAGAATCCCATGGACTGAGGAGCTTGGTGGGCTGCAGTCCACGGGGTCACAAAGAGTCGGACACGACTGAGTGACTTTACTTACTTAAGCCTAGAAGACCCGAATAGACATTTCTCCAAAGAAGACATACAGATGGGCAATAGGCATGTGAAAAGATGCTCAATGTTGTTAATTATCAGAGAAATGTAAATCAAAAGACAATGAGGTAACACCACACTCCAGTCAGAACGATCAACATTAAAAAGTTACAAATAACAAATGCTGGAGAGGATGTGGAGAAAAGGAACCTTCCTACAATGTTGGTGGGAATGTAGGTTTGCACAGCCACTCTGGGAGCAGTGCGGAGAGGTTCCTCAGAAAACTGAAAAATAGAATTACCATATGATCCAGCAACCCCACTCCTGGGCATATATCCAGACAGAACTTTAATTCAAAAAGATATGCACACCCCTCTGTTCATGGCAGCACATTCGCAATAGACAAGACATGGAGACCCCCTAAATGTCTATTAACAGATGAATGGAGAAAGAAGGTGTGGCACATATATGCAGGTATGCAATGAAGTACTAAAAAAGCATGGAATAATGCCATCTGTAGCAGCATGGGTGCAGCTGGAGATGATCGTACTCAGTGAAGCAAGCTGGACAGAGAACAACAAATACCATAGGATATTACTTTTATGTAGAATCTCAAAAGGATACAAAGGAACCTATTTGTGAAGCAGAAACAGACTCACATGGAAAGCAAACGTGTGGTTACCAAAGGAGACAGGGCAGAGAGTGGGATAAATAAGGAGTCTGGGATTAACATATGCACACCACTGTCTATAACATTAGGCTCTACTGTATAACACAGGGAACTATATTCAGTATACTGTAATAAACCATACTGGAAGTTTTTAATGATTATTGTTTTAAGCTACTGTTTTAATTCGCCATGTGGCACGAAGTAGCTAATACGTTCTTGGTCATTTTTATTCTTTGCTGTTGCTGTTGTCGCCCAGTCGCCCAGTTGTGTCCGACTCTTTGCGGCCCCATGGACGGCGGCGTGTCAGGCATCCCCGTCCCTCCCCATCTCCTGGAGTTTGCCAAGTTCATATTCGCTGTGTTGTTGTAATAAACCATACTGGAAGTTTTTAATGATTATTGTTTTAAGCTACTGTTTTAATTCGCCATGTGGCACGAAGTAGCTAATACGTTCTTGGTCATTTTTATTCTTTGCTGTTGCTGTTGTCGCCCAGTCGCCCAGTTGTGTCCGACTCTTTGCGGCCCCATGGACGGCGGCGTGTCAGGCATCCCCGTCCCTCCCCATCTCCTGGAGTTTGCCAAGTTCATATTCGCTGTGTTGGTGATGGTGTCCAGCCATCTCATCCTCTGCCGCCCTCTTCTCCTTCTGCCCTCAATCTTTCCTAGCATCGGGGACTTTTCCAATGAGTGGTCTGTTTTATTGTATAACATTCATTTATTTAACCAACATTTTCTGCACTTCTGCTATATGCTGAGTAACTGTGCTAGACAGGGGAGAAATGTGAGCAAAAACAGACGCGACTGTTTTCATGAAGTGGACCATTTAGTAGTGACAAAGATTATCAAATAATCTTATGTAAATATAAACAACAATAGTGCAAAGTGCTGCACAAGAAAAGGGCTATAGCTATGCAAGGCTATGAAGGGAACCTAATTCAGACCAGGTGGAATTAGGAAAAGTTTGCCTGAGGAACCAAACTGAAGGAGGAGTTAGTTGGGTCAATGGGAAGGGGAGAAGAGCGTTCCAGGCAGAGGAAGCAGCAGGCGAAAAGGCCCTGTGGCTGCAGCTCAGAGACTGAGGACAGCAGAGAAGCTCAGGGACAGAGGCCAATCCACACNCTTGGTGGGCTGCAGTCCACGGGGTCACAAAGAGTCGGACACGACTGAGTGACTTTACTTACTTAAGCCTAGAAGACCCGAATAGACATTTCTCCAAAGAAGACATACAGATGGGCAATAGGCATGTGAAAAGATGCTCAATGTTGTTAATTATCAGAGAAATGTAAATCAAAAGACAATGAGGTAACACCACACTCCAGTCAGAACGATCAACATTAAAAAGTTACAAATAACAAATGCTGGAGAGGATGTGGAGAAAAGGAACCTTCCTACAATGTTGGTGGGAATGTAGGTTTGCACAGCCACTCTGGGAGCAGTGCGGAGAGGTTCCTCAGAAAACTGAAAAATAGAATTACCATATGATCCAGCAACCCCACTCCTGGGCATATATCCAGACAGAACTTTAATTCAAAAAGATATGCACACCCCTCTGTTCATGGCAGCACATTCACAATAGACAAGACATGGAGACCCCCTAAATGTCTATTAACAGATGAATGGAGAAAGAAGGTGTGGCACATATATGCAGGTATGCAATGAAGTACTAAAAAAGCATGGAATAATGCCATCTGCAGCAACATGGGTGCAGCTGGAGATGATCGTACTCAGTGAAGCAAGCTGGACAGAGAACAACAAATACCATAGGATATTACTTTTATGTAGAATCTCAAAAGGATACAAAGGAACCTATTTGTGAAGCAGAAACAGACTCACATGGAAAGCAAACGTGTGGTTACCAAAGGAGACAGGGCAGAGAGTGGGATAAATAANCATGGGTGCAGCTGGAGATGATCGTACTCAGTGAAGCAAGCTGGACAGAGAACAACAAATACCATAGGATATTACTTTTATGTAGAATCTCAAAAGGATACAAAGGAACCTATTTGTGAAGCAGAAACAGACTCACATGGAAAGCAAACGTGTGGTTACCAAAGGAGACAGGGCAGGGAGTGGGATAAATAAGGAGTTTGGGATTAACATATGCACACCACTGCCTATAACATTAGGCTCTACTGTATAACACAGGGAACTATATTCAGTATAGTGTAATAAACCATACTGGAAGTTTTTAATGATTATTGTTTTAAGCTACTGTTTTAATTCGCCACGTGGCACGAAGTAGCTAATACGTTCTTGGTCATTTTTATTGTTTGCTGTTGCTGTTGTCGCCCAGTCGCCCAGTTGTGTCCGACTCTTTGCGGCCCCATGGACGGCGGCGTGTCAGGCCTCCCCGTCCCTCCCCATCTCCTGGAGTTTGCCAAGTTCATATTCGCTGTGTTGGTGATGGTGTCCAGCCATCTCNCATGTGGCACGAAGTAGCTAATACGTTCTTGGTCATTTTTATTGTTTGCTGTTGCTGTTGTCGCCCAGTCGCCCAGTTGTGTCCGACTCTTTGCGGCCCCATGGACGGCGGCGTGTCAGGCATCCCCGTCCCTCCCCATCTCCTGGAGTTTGCCAAGTTCATATTCGCTGTGTTGGTGATGGTGTCCAGCCATCTCATCCTCTGCCGCCCTCTTCTCCTTCTGCCCTCAATCTTTCCTAGCATCGGGGACTTTTCCAATGAGTGGTCTGTTTTATTGTATAACATTCATTTATTTAACCAACATTTTCTGCACTTCTGCTATATGCTGAGTAACTGTGCTAGACAGGGGAGAAATGTGAGCAAAAACAGACGCGACTGTTTTCATGAAGTGGACCATTTAGTAGTGACAAAGATTATCAAATAATCTTATGTAAATATAAACTACAATAGTGCAAAGTGCTATGCAAGGCTATGAAGGGAACCTAATTCAGACCAGGTGGAATTAGGAAAAGTTTGCCTGAGGAACTAAACTGAAGGAGGAGTTAGTTGGGTCAATGGGAAGGGGAGGAGAAGAGCGTTCCAGGCAGAGGAAGCAGCAGGCGCAAAGGCCCTGTGGCTGCAGCTCAGAGACTGAGGACAGCAGAGAAGCTCAGGGACAGAGGCCAATCCACACAGAGTTTTGTGGCCACGTTAAGGAGTTCGGGTTTATACGAAAACCAATGGAAAGCCTTTTAACAAGTAGAGAAATAAAACATGATTTTGATTTTAGGATCTTTGATTTAAATCTGACTGTGAAGGGAACAGATTGAAAGGCATCCGTCTCATCAGTGAGAAGATTGTTTCAGTAATCCAGGTATTTAATGTGTTAGTTGCTCAGTTGTGTCTGACTCTTTGCAACCCCATGGACTATAGCCCACCAGGTTCCTCTGTCCATGGAATTCTCTAGGCAAGAATACTGGAGTGGGTAGCCATTCCCTTCTCCAGGGGGTCTTCCCAACCCAGGGATCAAACCCAGGTCTCCTGAATTGCAGCTGGATTCTTCACCATCTGAGCCACCAGGAAATCCAGGTACTGTTCCCATCAAATAACATGTTTACAATTCCCAAGCACAATGTTTTCTTCTCAATATTCTCTAGAAAGAGTAACATATACAGACATAATATTTAATGTCATTATATTATATAGACATAATTTTTGGCTTCTCAGAGTCTATCATGTAAAAAAATCAGCAATGGTAGGACCAAATGGGGTGGCATACAGACCTGCAAGAGAGCTGGAAAATTGAGAAATAACTCCAGCAAAGACTGAGATCAATCAATTGATTAGTACAGAAAGGAAATATAACTACATTTCTTGAAAGTCAAATAGATGTCTTAGACATTTGACAATCTGTATTGATTTATGCCCCATAACAACTTCATGCTGCAGATGACATTGTATCTACCTTACAGATGAATACACAGGCTCAGAAAGGTTGAGCAACTTGACAGAAATCACATAGCTTGTGGAGTCTGTTTATTTCAAAATGAAAGCTTGTTTTATTCCACAAAATTACCTGCATTTCCATTTGAAGTCCTTCATGTAGCGGAAAAAGTTTTGTTTATAACCAGATACTTACCAGATTCCAGGTCATCACTATAATGTATATGTTTCTCTAAGCAGTATGATTCTCCAAGCTAACTTCATTAAAATGAAGACAATGATATCAATACTCATGCATTTAGCATTTAACAAAAGGTGCCTGGTCCTTCAATAACATATATAAGGGACCCTAGTTATATACGCTTTATAAAATGACCAAAGATAAATAATCCATGGACTCTGCCATAGAATAATCTATTCGTGAAACATTTTTATTTTCTAAAATGAGAATCCCCTGTTTCTGAGAAGTTTTCTTCCTTTATGCTCCTTCCACGGAGTTGCAAGGATAGTATGCATTTTAGCAAAATGTGATCCAGCCTATTCCTCATAGCTGATTGGTCCAGGGGTTGGTTCTAAACTCAAACTGGGCCAATCGGAATCCTTCCCTGGCACTTTGGAAGTTGAACTGAGGAAGAGAAGTCAGTTTTGGTCTGGACACCTGAGCTTCAAGATGGAAAACTCACAGCCTTCTGGTGGACACATTTTGTCATGTGACTGGTAAAGATGAGGAAACTGGTTGGTAATAAAATTAAGAATGGAGTAGACCAGCAGAGAAATGTAAGTATCAGTTTTAGGTGGTAGGCGCATAGTGTTAAACAGAACTTTAGCCAACTTTTTCTAGCACAACATCCGGTAGCACCATTTACACCAATTTCCCATGAGTGGCACACGTTAGAACGGGACTGTGTGGCATGAATGGAGTTCCCTGGAGTTGTGATATGAGACATCCCCGTTTTTAGTTGAAGATGGGGCTGTAGATGATGGCTGGGACCAAATAACTCAAGTGGTGGTGTGGTGGTGGTGTTTAGTCATTAAATCATGTCTGACCCTTTGTGACCTCAGGGACTGTAGCCTGTCAGGCTCCTCTGTCCCTGGGGTTCACCAGGGAAGAATACTGGAGTGGGTTGCCATTTCTTCCTCCAGGGGATCTTCCCAACCCAGGGATCGAACGCACATTTCCTGTGTCTCCTGCATTGGCGGGCGGGTTCTTACCACTAATGCCTCCCGGGAAGCTCAAGTCAAGCATACCTTCTTGTTATCTGAGGACTAAGAAAATTTGGAACCAGTGTTCAATCACATAGTGGAATCATGGTATCAGTTAATTTACTTGTTTTAATACTGACAATGAACAGAATTCTGGGACACTGTGATTTCTGATACCATGCGGTTCCCTCAGCCTGGTATCCCCTTGCTGCTCTTGTCTATCTGGAAAACTCTTTTTTAAAAAGAATTTATTTTATTTATTTACTTATTTTTGTCTGTGCTGGGTCTTCTTTGCCGTGTGTGGGCTACTCTCTAGTGACAGTGCGGGCTTCTATTGTGGTGTTTTCTCTTGTGGGGGCACAAGCTCTGAGCGTGATGGGCTTCAGTAGTTGCAGCCCAACTCGGGCCCAGTAGCTGTGGTGCCTGGGTCTAGTGGCCTTGTGGCACGTAGGGTCTTCCTAGACCAGAAATGGCACCTGTTTCCCTGCAATGGGAGGTGGATTCTTAACCACCGAACCACCAGGAATGTCTTGGTAAACTCTTAAAGCCTTCAAGACCCAGTGGAATGGTTATATTCTCACAGTTTTCCCCTAACATTCAGTCTTGGAGAGGTATTGCTCCTCATCTGATAGTCTATATAACTTTGCTCCTTTCTCTATTTAGCTTGCTTCCTACGGAATTTTAGTTGTTGCTAATGTCTCTATTCTCTAGAATCTAGGACCTGAAAAAGGATTGAATCTTACATATATCAAATAGCCCCTGGCATACAGATATTTGATTAAATGACAGGGAAATGTAGCTTAATGTGTGAAATACTTTGGGTAGTGTTAGCTGTCCATCTTAAGAAAAATACCCTTAAATCACAAAAAAGACAAGCAAGCTAGTCAATTAGGAGCCCTGTGGGACTTCTGCCTGAGGACAAGCTAGTCACGGGGATTCTTAAATCTGCAATTATTAAGAAGGAAAAAAAAAATCAATGTTTTAAAATAAAAAATCTAAACTGTAAGATCATAAAAACAATAGAGGAAACTTTAAGAAAATTAATTTTTTAATTTTGAAGCTAGGAAAACTTCTAAATATGACTTGAGTGCTAAAAGCTATGAAAGATTAATAAACTCAATTACAGAAAAAGGAAATAACTTTTTTATTCATAGTAAAAAGCATCATAAAGTCAAAAGACAAATTGTGAGAAAATATTTGACATTTCTATGACAAATAAAAGGCTTACATCGCTATGAGAAAAAGAGCTCATACAAATCAACAAGAAAAAAAAAGCCATCAATTGGGCAAAGGAAGTACAGAAATACAGAAAAGAAAATACAACTGGCTCTTAAACATACGAAAAGATGCTCAACCTTATTCACATGAAAAGAAATGCAAGTGTACACTACCATTTTTTAACCTATCAGATTTGCAAAGATATAAATGTTTGATTTATAGACACACAGGGAAGATGGGAGAGAGGGGATAAACATTGTCCTACATCACCAGAGGAAGTATAACTGATGTTCTAAGGAAAGCACTTTATCAAAGTTATATATACACACCCTTTGATCTAAAATTTCACTTAAAAAATGTTTATAAATAGGGTTGAACATACATAAAATGGTTTATGCAGTGTTGTACATCATTAATTCATCATAATGTCATTTTTAAATTCAAAAGATCAGAGAGTGAGTGAGTGAAGTCGCTCAGTCGTGTCCAACTCTCTATGGCCCCATGGACTGTAGCACCCTACCAGGCTCCTCTGTCCATGGGATTTTCCAGGCAAGGGTACTGGAGCAGGTTGCCATTTCCTTCTCCAGAGGATCTTCCCGACCCAGGGATTGAACTCAGGTCTTCCACATTGTAGGCAGACGTTTTACCATCTGAGCCACCAGGGAAGTCCAGAAACCACCTAAATCAGAAAGGAAATGTTTAGATCACTTACAGTACATTTATTTATACAATAGAATATGACGCAGTCAGTTATAAAAGAGCATAAGGAAGTTCTTTTCATATTGACAGGAAATTATTGCCAAAATAGTTCCCAAATTATTGCCAAAAGGGCTTCCCTGGTGGCTCAGACAGTAAAGAATCCTCCTGCAATGCAGAAGACCCACGTTCGCTCCCTGGGTCAGGAAGATCCCCTGGAGAAGGGAATGTCAAGCCATGGAGTGTTTCTCCATGGGTAGAGAAGCATGGTGGGCTACAGTCCATGAGGTCACAAAGTGTCGGACACGGAGACATACTTAACAAAAAATCAAGGTGCAGAACATTGTTTATAGAATGCTAGTATTTATATAAACAAGGGGGGAAATATATGGGTATTTGCTTATAAATGCATACACTACCTGTGTAAGGATGCCCAAGAATTGAGTACTATTAAAAGGGGAACTAGCGTGGGAAGGGAAAATAACCATAGTACATCTTTTTTTTTTTGTCTTTTGGATATCGAATCATACAAACTACTTATTTGAAAATAAATAAGTAAAAAGTTAAAATGAAAAAAAATGCAAAATACACTGACTTTTAACTAAGCCACCAAATAGAAGAAAATCTTATTAATAAGTACTTCTGGAGTCTTGATTCAATTTTTGGATAAACAAAAGAAGGCATGGTGTTATTCAGCAGCATTGTCCATTTACAGCATGACCCCTAAGAGCTAAAATGACTGGATAATCCTAGGTATAGAATGGAGAAAGTAGCATGGAAATACATACACTACCATATGTAAAATAGAGAGCCCGTGGGAATTTGCTATATGATTCAGGGAACTCAAACTGGGGTTCTGTGACAACCTAGAGGGCACGGGGTAAGGTGGGAGGTGGGAGGGAGGTTCAACAGGGAGGAGCCATGAATTATGGCTAATTCATGTTGATATATGGCAGAAACCAACAAAATATAAAGCAAGCATCCTTCAATTAAAAAATAAATGTATTTAAAAGACAGCAGAAAAAAATCCTAGATATAAACAGAGTCAGGAAAGGTAATATAAGTTCATGCATACGGTTTCATCGTATCTTAGACAGTGATGCCAGAATAACGGAGCTGTTCTGTGAGAATTCCCTCGATGCCACTGACATGTGAGCTGGAATTCTGTCTCGATTGGATCGAGGCTATTTGAACCTAGGAGGAATTTATTCTTTGCATAGCTCTCAGATTTTTTCTTCTAATATGTTCTCCTGTTCAGACATCCTAGGACCCATCCACAGAACTTGGGGATATCTTAGTCAAATGATTTGGCTCAATCAGCATTATACAACTGATGATAGACACCTGCTGAATATCAAATATGTCAAGGGATAATAGAGAATGAGGGAGACGTGACTACTATGACTCTAAGAAGGCCATAGAGTCTAGTAGGAAGGTCAAGAGGGTGTCCTGGAGAACTTTAGCCAAATGCTGGGCTAGGAAATATGCAAGTCTTAGAATGCTGGCCTGTGAAATTCAGGTGATTCATATACCATTCAATTTGTATTTCATGTATCCAGCCTTTAGGCTACTGTCTCGTAGCAAAAGAGATGCAAGCATAGATAATTGATGTTTATTGTCTTTAAACGCCCAAGTAACATAAGTGGTGAAGGAAAATGGAAATGAGTGAACTGTGTGTCTTGCGGGGCTTGCGGTTCATCAGTGTAGGGATATAGCGCCACCTTGAGGCAGATGTTATGCTGTAGTTCTGGGTGTCCCAGGTTTCTGTAGCTTGACTGGCTGGTATAAGGCACCTGCATTTTAGCTCACAGAACATTTTAACACAGCAGTTTTCATGTATTCTGGCAACGATGTTGGGCTAGGCAGAGAAGGAGGAGGGCAAAGATCCACGGCAGGACTATGAATGAAAGAAGCCTTGTTTAGAGCACCCCGTTTCTAAAATTATCTGAGCCCATTCAGTTTGTTTTATAATCGGGCTTACCTTCCCATTCCCAATCACTTTGGTGTGCTTTTGTACTTCCTTTTGTCTATAAGTCGAAGTTATTCATAAATCTAAAGAGAAAACAACGTAATTAAAACTTGGTCTTAGATCTTGGGTTATTTGCTCAGTTGCTGGCCAAAGCAATCTATAGAAATAAAAATCGGCATTTGTGCAGTTTAGAAAGAAGCATTTCAAGTATTCGGAGCCATTTGGGGAATTGTGGGAGGGCGTTACTTAATGTGCCTGAGAACCGCATATTTAATTATTAGAAATGATTGAGAGCATAGGCATCAAATAAACTAAGGAGAGAGAGGAGAAAGTGGAGGAGGGCGTAGATGCAGGGGCGGAGGAAAGACAAGAAGGAAATAGCAAAGAATTAGGGAGAGGAAAGGACACAATGCAAAGGCAAACAAGAAGTGGGAAGAGCGGAGGCAGATCACAGCGGGTCAGAACTTACCCAAACCCGCCCAAACCCAGCTGGCGTGAGACGGCGCTGTGCGACGCTGGCAGACATGTGATGGCACCATGGACGAGGAGCCCAGTCAAACGTTTGTTATCAGCTGAGTGCCTAATGAATGATGGCTGGGTTCCTTATCCATGCCGTCTGTGATTATGATCCCAACTTCCTCAAGCCCAGAATTATCTCAGGAATTTCCCATTCCCCAGCATCCCCATATAAAAACTCCAATCTTCAATCTTAAAACTGGAATGTGAGGGCACTCCAGAAGTGTGGACAGAAATAAGCTTGCAATTCAGTGTACTTCCAAAATGGAACACCACATGATTATATTGAAGGTGGACAACATGGATCAATTAAGCAAATAATTTTTAGTTTATGACCAATAATCTGTTTAACTTGACTAATGAAATGAGAATTGTAGCTCTGGTTCTTGCTAAATGGAATTATGATGAAACTAATGAAAATAGAAGTTCATTAGTTAAAAGACATCATCTAGGGATTTCCCTGGTGGTCCAGTGGCTAAGACTCTGTGCTTCCAATGCAGGGGACCTAGGTTCAATCCCTGGTCGGGAAACTAAGATCCCACATCACCACAACTAAGACCCAATGTAGCCAAATTAAAAAAAAAAGACATAGTCTATGAAAATATGGAGAACAGGAATCTAGTGGGAAGCTGCTGTGTAGTATAGGGAGCTCAGATTGATCTCTGAGTGTGACCCAGAGGAGTAGGGTGGTGGGGGTTTGAGGGAGGTTCAAGAGGAGGAGATATATGTATTCATATAGCTGATTCACTTCCTTGTACAGCAAAACTATCATAATATTGTAAAGCGACTATCAGTTCAGTTCAGTTCAGTTGCTCAGCCATGTCTGACTCTTTGTGACCCCATGGACTGCAGCACTCCAGGCTTCCCTGTCCATCACCAACTCCCGGAGTTTGCTTAAACTCATGTACATTGAGTCAGTGATGCCATCCAGCCATCTCATCCTCTGTCGTCCCCTTCTCCTCTTGCCTTCAATCTTTCCCAGCATCAGGGTCTTTTCCAGAGTCAGTTCTTCACATCAAAGTATTGGAGTTTAAGCTTCAGCATCAGTCCTTCCAATGAATATTTAGGACTGATTCCCTTTAGGATTGATTGGTTTGATCACCTTGCAGTCCAAGGGACTCTCAGGAGTCTTCTCCAACACCACAGTTCAACAGTATCAATTGTTTGGCACTCAGCTTTCTTTATAGTCCAACTCTCAGCTATACTCCAACTGAAAAAATACTGGGTGAAAAGCAAGACATAAGAGAAACTATACACTTTGAGGACCCCAACTCTCAGTCACTTTCCTCTTTTCTAGAGAAGTTACATATGTTATGGGAATTGGCCTCTGCCTCATACTTTAGAATTCATCAAAAGGCAAGTAAAACTCACAATGAAAAAAGAGCAACGCCATGCCTTGTGTGCTGCTGAGTATGCCTCTAGCAATGCAGCACTTCTCCAAGTCTCTCTTCTGATCTCTATGCTTGTTAACTTCTGCATCTTTAAAGGGCTCCTGAGGAGGTTTCGTCTCTCAACAGTAACCCTCAAGTATTAAGATTTGAGATGTCCAGAGAAAGTTTCTCTGTCCTGGAAACACTTGCATTCCCCAAGCACCGGAGCTGTGTAAGAAGTGGGGTATGACTTGGGAGTCAGGCAGATCTGAGTAGGAATCTGGTTCCTACTGGGCTCCTGAGGAGGTTTCGTCTCTCAACAGTAACCCTCAAGTATTAAGATTTGAGATGTCCAGAGAAAGTTTCTCTGTCCTGGAAACACTTGCATTCCCCAAGCACCGGAGCTGTGTAAGAAGTGGGGTATGACTTGAGAGTCAGGCAGATCTGAGTAGGAATCTGGTTCCTACAAACTGTATGTCTTTTATCTATTCTCAGGCTTCAGTTCTGAAAATAAAATATGATGGCACTGACACATACTAAGTACTCAATAAATGGTGGCTTTTGTGTTTTAGTCTAACTACTGTCATGGGCTTCCTAGGTGCCTCAGTGGAAAAGAATCCGCCTGCCAATGCAGAAGACGCAGGTTCGATCCCTGGGTCAGCTTCCTGACCCTGGAGAAGGAAATGGCAACCTACTTCAGTATTCTTGCCTGGAAACTTCCATGGACAGAGGAGCCTGGATGGCCACAGACCATGGAGATGCAAAGAGTTGGACATGACTGAGCGACTGAGCTCAGCACTGCAGCACCAGCTACTCTCGCTGAGAATCTTGCTTTGGAAATTAAAAGCCATTACTACCGCCCGCTGGGAGTGCTGCGTCTTTGGTTTCCTGCTGTTTGTGCTGTATCTGTATTATATTTCATACATTTCATAAACGTGGGTAACTCTGGGCCTCAAGGACCTTTTTGTAGGACTCTTAAAGTGATTTCAATGTTTCAGACTACTTTGAAATGAACTTAACATTTTAAGAAATGATGAAAAATATTTAAAGAATAAAATTATTCATTTCCATTTTTATAAGTGAAACTCTCTGTTAACTTAAGATGCTGTCTTTCTTATAAAATTTCCCATTCTTTTACTACTATAAAAGGGGTGAGGGACTTCCCTGGTGGTCCAGTGGTTAAGATTCTTCCTGCCGTTGAGGCAGGCTTCGATCCCTGCCAGGGACACGGGTTCGATCCCTGCTCCTGGAGGTTTCCACACACCATGGGGCAACTAAGACCTCACACCACAGCTACTGACCCCACACTCTAGAGCAAGTCCCCTGCAACAAGAGAAGCCTCCACAATGAGAAGCCCAACCAGCACAGCCAGAGAGTAGCCCCGGCTTGCTGCAGCTAAAGAAAGCCTGCACACAGCAGTCGAGACCCAGCGCAGCCCCAAATGAATACATGAATAATTCAAATTTAAATAAAGGGGGGAGGGTAAGACTAAGTAACCATCAATGTCTATTTCAGCTAAAAATTTTTTTTGAAAAGCTTGTGACTTCTTTGAATGCCTCATGAAGATACTTTACCAAAACTTAATCCTCTTAATAAATAAATTTCACTGTCTGTAACATTATGTTAAAACATTAAAACCATAAAACAGCAACAATGGAACCTACTTCAACTTTCTCATCTTTCTACTCCTTCCATTTCAGTTGGACCTGCCCCTTCTGCCCGTGCAAGGTCAAGTTCAGACTGATCTGTCTCCCTTTACTCCAGTCCACCCTGATCTTGCTACTCCCTCCACACAGATTCAGTGCATCTACAAATACTATGTATCAGTAATAGGAAGGCAATGGCACCCCACCCCAGTACTCTTGCCTGGAAAATCCAATGGACGGAGTAGCCTGGTGGGCTGCAGTCCATGGGGTCGCTAACAGTCGGACAGACTGAGCGACTTCACTTTCACTTTTCTCTTTCATGCATTGGAGAAGGAAATGGCAACCCACTCCAGTATTCTTGCCTGGAGAATCCCAGGGATGGGGGAGCCTGGTGGGCTGCCGTCTATGGGGTCACACAGAGTCGGACACGACTGAAGTGACGCAGCAGCAGCAGCAGCAGTCTTAGCCTTAGGACCACCTGAGAAGTCCCTCCCCTTCTCTTCAGTAAACTTGTTTTAGTCCTTTTATTATTTTCGTTGCACGGGACGTCCATGCCACTTGCCCTCTATAGGGCTGAGTTAGTGACCCACTGCTGCTTGACAAACTATTCCAGAACTTATTTTCAATCAACAAGCATTTATTGCCGCGCAGAGTTTCTTTTTTCTAAAACAATGAACGTATTTTGGCTGCGCTGGGTCTTCCTTGCTGCCCGTGAGCTTTCTCTAATCGCGGCGAGCGGGGCCGCGTGGTTGTGGTGTGCGGGCTTCTCATCGCGGTGGCTTCCCTTGTTGCGGGGCACGGGCTTAGTAGTTGTGGTGCTTGGGCTTAGTTGCCCCTCAGCGTGGGGGTCTTCCCAATCCAGGGATTGAACCTGTGTTCCCTGCACTAGCAGGCAGACTTTCAACCCCTGGACCACCACGGAGGTCCTCGCAGAGTTTCGTGACAGAACTTTTGGGGCAGGTTTGCCGGTGGTTCTGGCTTAGGTTTCTGGCGAGGCCATGGTTAGGATGCCATCCGGGGCTGCAGTCTTCCGAAGCCTCACTGAGGCTGAGGGTCTCCTTGCAAGATGGCTGTTGGCAGGAGCCCTCGGTTCCTCTGCACCCAAGTCTCTCCATAGGGTTGCTTGAGTGTCCTCAGGACATGGCGGTTTACTCCTTCAGAGCAAGCGATTCAAGAGATGGCAGGAGGAAACCCTGGTTTCCTTCGTTTTTAAGAAAATTTTTGTGGTGATAGCTGGTCTACAGTGTTGCAGGTATATGGCAAAGTGATTCAGATACGTATTTGTGTGCATGTGTGTGAATATATGTGTACATTGTAGATGTCTATATTTATGAATATAAACACGTATATTCCTTTTCAGATTCTTTTCCATTATAGGGTATTATGCCACCCCCACTTTCCCCTTTGGTAAAGATAAGCTTGTTTTCTATGTCTGCGACTCTATTTCTGTTTTGTAAATAAGTTCTTTTGTATCATTTTGTTAAGACTCCACAATAAGTGGTATCATAGGATATTTGTCTTGCTCTGACTTATTTCACTTAGTATGGTATTAATAATCTCGAGGTCCTCCAAGTTGCTGCAGATGGCAACGATTCATTCTTTTTTGTGGCTGAGTAGTGTTCCGCTTACATGCGTACCATGTCTTTTTCTATCTCTTCATCTGTCAGCGAGCCTCTACTTCTGTTCGTGTCCCGGCTATTGCGGGCAGTTCTGCTGCGGTCGTCGGGGTGCGTGGGTCTCTTTGTTGTCTATTTGTTTGGCTGTGTCGGTCTTAGTTGCAGCGAGCAGACTCTTTGTTGTGTCCTCTCTCGTTGTGGTACACAGGCTCCAGAACGTGTGGGCTTGGTAGCTGTGGTGTGCAGGCTTAGTTGCTCTGTGGGATGTGGGGTCTTAGTTCCTCGACCAGGGATCAAACCCACATCCCTTGCGTTGGAAAGTGGATTCTTAACCCCTGGACCACCAGGGGCATCCCACATACATCTTTTTGAATTAGAATTTCCATCGTTTGCAGATACATACCCAGGAGTGGGATTGCTGGATTATAGGGTAGCTCTGCTGCTGCTGCTAAGTCACTCCAGTCGCGTCCGACTCTGTGTGACCCCATAGACGGCAGCCCACCAGGCTCCCCCTTCCCTGGGATTCTCCAGGCAAGAACACTGGAATAGATTGCCATTTCCTTCTCCAATGCATGAAAGAAAAAAGTGAAAGTGAATTCACTCAGTCTGTCTGACTGTTAGCGACCCCATGGACTGCAGCCCACCAGGCTACTCCGTCCATTGGATTTTCCAGGCAAGAGTACTGGGGTGGGGTGCCATTGCCTTTCCCGATAGGGTAGCTCTAGTTTTAGTTTTTTAAGGAACCTCCATACTGTTCTCTGTAGTGGCTGCACCAAATTATATTCCCACCCACAATGTAGGGGGGGGTCCCTTTTCTCTATACCCTCTCTAGCATTTATTATTTGTAGACCTTTTGATGATGACCATTCTGACTGGTGTGAGGTGATAGCTTATTGTAGTTTTGATTTGCATTTCTCAGTCGGACACGACTGAGCGACCTTACTTTCACTTTTCATTTTCATGCATTGGAGAAGGAAATGGCAACCCACTCCAGTGTTCGTGCCTGGAGAATCCCAGGGATGGCAGAGCCTGGTGGGCTGTAGCAGCAGCAGCAGCAGTGATTAGTGATGTTGAACATTTTTGCATGTGCTTGTTGATCATCTGCATGTTTTCTTTGGAGAAAGCCCTGGTTTCTGTTGTGACAGTCCCTTGGACTGCAAGAAGATCCAACCAGTCTTTCCTAAAGGAGATCAGTCCTGGGTGTTCACTGGAAGGACTGATGCTGAAGCTGAATCTCCAATACTTTGGCCACCTGATGCGAAGAGTTGACTCATTGGAAAAGACCTTGATGCTGGGAGGGATTGGGGGCAGGAGGAAAAGGGGATGACAGAGGATGAGATGGCTGGATGGCATCACTGACTCAATGGACATGAGTTCTGGTGAACTCCGGGAGTTGGTGATGGACAGGTAGGCCTGGTGTGCTGTGATTCATGGGGTCGCAAAGAGTGCCGGACTGAACTGAACTGAGTCACAGACTATCACTTTTGCTATTTTGTATCCAAAGAAGTAACCCACTGAGTTGAGCTCACACCCTTGGGATGGGTAATTAGACTCCACCTTGGGGCTTCCCTGGTGGCTCAGACAGTAAAGAAACTGCCTACATTCCCGGAGTCCCAGGTTTGATAGCTGGAATGGGAAGATTCCTCTGGATAAGGTAATGGCCACCCACTCTACGTTTTTTGGGCTGCAGTCCATGGGGTTGCAAACAGTCAGACATGACTGAGTGACATTCACTTTTGTGGAGAGAGGACTGTCAAAGAGTTGGGGAGCATATTTTAAAAGCTTTACAACAGCAACACCATAATTTATAACATACAGAGAGATTTTCCTTTCCTAGAATGAGTAGCTTCCTGTCCTGAGGGGCTGGGACTGTAGAGTCTTGTCCTCCAGGCAGACTTGTTTACCAAAGTGAACAAGAGTCAAGTTGGCCATTCCTAGAACCTTGCTGCCAGTTCTGCTAGGTGCCGCCTATCCTTGTTCGTCTCTCCTGGACACACACTAATTACATGTATTAATTAAAAATTAATTCATGAAAACTAAATAAACATTCAGTTCCTTGTTTGCACTAGTCTATTGCAAGAACTCAGTGGCCACATGTGGCCAGTGGCTGGCATATTGAACAGTGCAGAGATAGAATATTTCAGAAAGTCCTGCTGGAACACTGGGCTAGAGAGAAACCTTTTAATTATTGCCCTATTTCAGTGGAAGCTCCGTCATGAAACCTTCACAGTCTCCGCTAAGTTCTCCCCTGATGGTAAATACGTGGTCTTGGGCTTGGATGTGGATCATGGAATCTTTATAATAGATGCGAAAGACTCCACCACTGTGTCCCACATCAAAGGTGAGTTTGTATGGGCTCCCTGCTCTTTTATATTATGATAACAGCGACTTGTCACTTGAATGACAGTGACTTTATTGTTTTATTTGGTACATCAGCAATGTTGTGAACCATGTCATTAAAAATGGGACACTGATGGATAAAAGTGAAGTGAAAGTCTCAGTTATGTCCGACTCTTTGTGACCCAGGCTAGAATACTGGAGTGGGTAGAACCCACATTCTCCAGGCCAGAATACTGGTGTGGGTAGCCTTTCCCTTCTCCAGGGGATCTTCCCAACCCAGGGATCGCACCCAGGTCTCCCACAGTGCAGGTGGATTCTTTACCAACTAAGCTATTAGGAAAGCCCTGATGGATAAAAACATGGGCAATTAAAATCAAGATTGGTTAAGGCTTTTCCACTCAGTCTTGTGCTTATAATAAATGAAACATTGTTCTGCTCCAGCTTCACATGGACATTTAAAGCCCATCTTTTATTGAATGAAGGCCAAGCTTTTTGGCTTGCCTGGTGGCTCAGATGGTAGTCTGTCTGCAGTGTAGGAGACCCAGGTTCGATCCCTGGGTTGGGAGGATCTCCTAGAGAAAGACATGGCAACCCACTCCAGTATTCTTGCCTGAAAAATCCCATGGATGGAGGAGCCCAGCAGGCTATCATCCATAAAGTCGCAAAGAGTTGGACACTACTGAGCGACTTCACTTTCTTTCTTTCTAGGCTTCTTAACATTTTATGTGTATTTTCCCACATTCCTCATTCTTTACTGCTAAGTCACCAGGGAAGCCCATAAAAATAATAGCCCCTGATAATTAATAACACACATATTTATTCTAGTGTTTTATAATAGTGATGATTAGCAATTTTATTACTATCAATTATCATGTATAAAAAAACAAATTCAGATAATTAAAAAGACTAGAATGGCAACTCCTGAAAAAAATGGTGATCAAATGTCAATTTCCTGGTTGTGATCCTGTGCAATCACTGTGTAAGAGGTTACCACTGGGGGGAACTGAGTGACAGGCATACAGGGTCTCTCTGTAGGAGTCCTTACAACTGCATGTGAGTTAACAGTTAACTCAGAAGAAAAAATAAAAGCACACATAATCATTGGAAAAAAAATCTGAAAGTGTGTAAGCAGTGGGCTTCCCCAGTGGCTAAAGTGGTAAAAATCTGCTTTCAGTGCAGGAGACATGAGTTTGATCCCCGGTCCGGAAGATCCCCTGGTCAGCAGTAGCAGTAGCAGCAGTAATAGGACACTAGAAATAAGAGGAATTGAAGAAAACAAAAGATGTTCAAATTCCCAAGTGTCACAGCCAGAGGTGAATTTATCATGTAGTGAAGGGTAAGCCTCAGGGTCGCCGGCAGCATGTGCCCCTGCCCAGACCCTGTTTCAATTCATATATTCTTTTCCTTAAGGAGAGCTCTTCCTTAGAAACCTGGATCAGCCACCTCTGGCCATAGTAATGTAAACCCGCCGCCGCCCCCCCAACTTTTACGACTCCTAATAATGTTCTTGCCTTTTCTCTGAGAGCATTAGGTTAATAAACAAAAATACATGCTGTCATTCTACTCATGGAAAGGAAAAAAAAAAAGAGAAAGAGGAAATCCAGCACATTCACCAAGGCAGGCCTTCTCAAAATTGGGAAAGTGGTATCAGAGCGGAAGAAAACCATCAACTAACCAAGTAACTCCATCCTTCTCAGTTGGTCCTCTAGCACTGCCTGTGGGCAGCTCTTCAAGGAGCACTCAATGGGGAAAGAATGCTAGCTCACCCCTAGGGCTGCTGCTGCTGCTGCTGCTAAGTCGCTTCAGTCGTGTCTGACTCTGTGCGACCCCATAGACGGCAGCCCACCAGGCTCCCCAATCCCTGGGATTCTCCAGGCAAGAACACTGGAGTGGGTTGCCATTTCCTTCTCCAATGCATGAAAGTGAAAAGTGAAAGTGAAGTCGCTCAGTCGTGTCCGACTCTCAGCAACCCCATGGACTGCAGCCCACCAGGCTCCTCCGTCCATGGGATTTTCCAGGCAAGAGTACTGGGGTGGGGTGCCATTGCCTTCCCCCCACCCCTAGGGCAAAGGGGCAATTCAAGTCAGGAGAATTCACATATGCTTTTTAACTATTTTAAGAAAGGTCAGAGAAACATGTCACCCCAAGGAGGGGCTGAGGCACTGGGGCTGGAAAGGAGGCCAGTCTACAGGGAGCCACGTGGACGCAACACGCAGCGCTGACTGGGCACTGGGCGACAGAGCAGGCGGGGTGAGGAGGGTTAGGAGCCTGCTCCAGAGCCGGGAGACCCCAGGCCCTCTACCTATCACCTAGGATTGTTTCGAGGACAAGCGGATAATGCCTGGACAGACTGGGGAGCAGTCGCCAAGGGCACAGGTTCTGGAGCCAGCCCAGGTTAGAATTCCCGATAGCTGATTGACCATGGGCAGGTTTCTTCACCTCTCTGTACCTCAGTTTCCTCATCTGCAATATGGGGGGAATCACACCGCCTATGTCATAGGGCTCTTATGAGGACTAAAGGAGATAATGCACATAAAGCACTTGGAGCCGTACTTGGCATATGCCTGCTGGCTAATAAAATTCTCACCATCAGCCCCTAGTGAGCAAGCAAGGTATCTGGGTACTCACTGGATCAAGACGCTGGTTCAGAACTGTCTGTTCTCCAGTCTGCAAAGGTGTGAAAGGTCTTCCCAGTGTCATGTTCTATCAGGAGAAATCAAAAGCCCAGCTTGCTTGTCAGATTTTCTAACTGACCCCAAACTAAGATCAGCATCCTGATGTGAGGATGAAACCACAGGGCAGGTGAATTAAATGAGGCAGACTGGGAAAGGTCTAGGGTAGGAGCTCTCAAATTTGAAAAATGCTTTCCTCTTTAAAGAGAAAAAGGCTCACAGACAGAACCTCTCCTACCCGCACTGTCAACCAATTAGTCCTTGTTATAATAATTATACTGCTACTCACATATACACAGATAGAAAACTAGGATGAAGCTCCTTTAAAGCCCCTGTCATAGATTTAAAAGCAAAACAAAAATTACCAAATAATACATTCAAATTAAATAAATTTTTTAAAGTAACACTTATTGAACACTTAGTATAGGCTTGAAAATTATGAAATTACCACTATTCATTGTCTTGTCTTACAAAGATAGCAGTTTCATATGGTTCAACCAAACATGTGAGAGGCACTAAATGCTTTCTGTAATTCCTACAATACTATTATTACTGCCCCATTTTCTAAAAGGTGAGAAAACTGGAGCACCAAGAAACGAGGACGCATTTTTAATTTTAATTAAAGTTTCTAATTTTTTAAAAATTGTCTTTAAATTAAAAAATTTTTTATTTGGCTGTGCCATGTCTTAGATTGTCATTGCAGCATACAGGATCTTGTAGGTGCTGCATGTGGGATCTTTGTAGCTGGGGCAAGCAAACTCAGTCATGTCATGTGGGATATAGCTTCCTGAACAGGGATCGAACCAGGCACCCCCACATTGGCAGCATGCTGTCTTAGCCACTGGACAAGTGGAAGTCCCCGGGGACACATTTTAAAAGAATTGGCAGGTACCCAAGAACTCATTTGCAGAACCCCTGGGGATGAACAGACACCTCTTTGGGAAGCTTTGGCCTAGGAGGCACACAGCACACTTCCTACTTCTTCTAGAGGAAGAAGCAGGCCCCAAAGAGTTTGTTCAGGCATTGAGTAATAGAAGGATGACAAGTTGGGGACAGCATCTTTTGCTGGAGAAAGTGAAGTGAAAGTCACTCAGTAGTTTCCGACTCTTTGTGACCCCATGGACTATACAGTCCATGGAATTCTCCAGGCCAGAATATTGCAGTGGGTAGCCTTTCCCTTCTCCAGGGAATCTTCCCAACCCAGGGATCAAACCTAGGTCTCCTGCATTGAAGGCTGATTTTTTTACCAGGTGAGCCACAAGGGAAGCCCAAGAATACTGGAGTGGGTAGCCTATCCCTTCGCCAGGGAATCTTCCCAACCCAGGAGTCGAACCGGGGTCTCCTGCATTGTAGGCAAATTCTTTACCAACTGAGCTATCAAGGAAACCCCCTGGAGCTGGAGGGAAAGGGCCCCAAAGACCATTCTGCTTTCGTGTCTTCTTGTCTTTGTTTGGGGTGGGACAGCCAGTTTTCCTGGCTGGTTCTCCCAGGAAGACAGGTGCTGGCCCTTCTCGGGATCAACAGTTAAGGGGCATAATGCTACATTATATGACATTAACTTTAGAATGCTTAAATCTTACTTCCCAATGAGGCTGAAAGCAACTTGTGAGCAAGACCCAGACGTTACTCTTCCGCTCTGTACTTTGTGATCCCGGGGAACACGGTACATGCTTTAAAAAGACTCAGTTAATCCATCTCCAGATGGATTTCACCTGTGTGTTGCTGGATTTCTCTAACACATCATCATGCTTACGATCAAGTGACTGTTACCTAAACAGTGCTGTTACTGAATGACTAACAAAGGCTTGTTGTTTAGTCACTAAGTTGCGTCTGACTCTCTTGTGACCCCATGGACTGAAGCCCACCAGGCTCCTCTGTCCATGGAATTTTCCAGGCAAGAATATGGGAGTAGGTTGCCATTTCCTTCTTCAGGACGTCTTTGCCGACCCACGGATTGAACCTGTGTCTCCTGCACTGGCAGGCCGCTTCTCTACCACTGAGCCAGCAGGGAAGCCCCAACAAAGGGTCTGTGTGCCATTCCCCTCCCCCCCCTCAAAAATGGCAAAGACAAAACACACAAAAATAGTTAAAAACAAACAATAAAACCACCGGGATTGAAGTACAAGGGCATAGGTGCTCACAGTGCCCCTTAGCATTTATTTTTCCCAATTCATGCTTCCTCTCACTCTTTTCAGGATGGTGCTGTCACGGTCAGCATCACTTGGGCTGATGTTTAGCCAAGATGCATCAGTCGAGCCACTTCTTTTCAGCTGGCATGCATTCTGACTCCATACTGATGCTACTTGTTATATAGTTTCTCCTGAGAAAAGCTGTTGGCAAATTTTGAGTACAATCATTCTTATGACTATAAAATACAGAACTCTGGAATTTCCTCCAACGCTATAGTCATGGACGAGGTATTAATAAGGATTTTATGAAAAAGTATTGCCATTTGGGCTTCCCTTGTAGCTCAGTCGGTAAAGAATCTGCCCGCAAGGCAGAACTAGGTTCGATTCCTAGATTGGGAAGATCCCTTAGAGAAGGAAATGGCAACCCGCTCCAGTATTCTTGCCTGGAGAATCCCATGGACGGAGGAGCCTGGAAGGTTCCAAGTCCATGGGATCACAAGTTGCACACGACTTAGTAACTAAGCCACCATGTTGCAGTATCACTTGTTTTCAAGTTTGTATGTGGTTGTTATACCTACGTGACCACCTGTATTATCTAGTTTAGTGTCTTACTCATAGCCCTCTGAACTGCTTGTAAATTTCTAAAGCTTTGACATAGGAGTCTCGTCCGGTATAGCGGTAAAAGAGAGAATGCCTTGAGTAGATAAGGATAGTAGGTGAGAGGTGTAACAAAGAGCTTGGGAGCTGGGAGTGGTGTTCATCAGGCTTCTGGAGAGCTATGGGATCACTCCAGAGTGAGTGATTTTAACAATCACTTCATTATTAACATTTAATGACTCTTTGCTCTTCTCTACTATCTTATATTTGAATAAAGCAGTCATATAAACCTTCTATGCAAAATTAGTTCTTGTCAAAGAGTATAATAACCTAGTGGTAAGAAAGGAAATCTTTCCTCATCATTAACTATGCTTTCATAAAAGTAAGACAAAAATAAATTATTCAACACTGACAATTTATTTTCTGAAGATTATCTTATCTTATATTTGAATAAAGCAGTCATATAAACCTTCTATGCAAAATTAGTTCTTGTCAAAGAGTATAATAACCTAGTGGTAAGAAAGGAAATCTTTCCTCATCATTAACTATGCTTTCATAAAAGTAAGACAAAAATAAATTATTCAACACTGACAATTTATTTTCTGAAGATTATCATTTTTACAAAACAGAACAAAAAGCAGGTATCAAAAACAGCAAAGAGTTTACAGAATTTCTGCACCAGTTTTCACACAGGTCAGTGATTATGAAACTGGTGTCAGAAGTAAATACTAGATACACTCTGATTTCCCGCTTGGTCATAAGCATTCAGGTGGTTTGCTTTAGAGCTACTGAATAATAATAATTTTCATAAGCACCGGTCATTTTTTTGAGAACACATTTGGTTTGTCCAACAAAGTAAACACTTTTCGATGTGTGGTATTTTTTTTTTTAAAAAACACTGACCTAAAATACAGAATGTGTATGTATTTGGATCCGAACCAAATCCTTTGAGGTCCCAATTACCCTGAAGAACACTGAAGACGACATTTATAGGACATATTAAATATTAGTTATATACCTCATGATGTCAAAGGCAGCTACTATAAGTCTAAAGAAAATATCTCTTCATTCAGACGCTGCCCAGAGTTTGAACTACATTACAGCTTCCACATCTTTTCTGATTTGGAGTAGTTTCCCCAAATAGGGTCATATTATTGGAAAACAAAGTTTATGCTCGTGCCAAACAGGCTCTGGCATTTTATAGATGCATTTGTGTAGAGCAAGATTCGCTGCTCTGTACCCTGGGTGGCCACACAGAAGCTCAGAGGCCACGATTCCGGGATGCGGAGAGGAGAAAGCAGACCTGAATGCACATCATCTGGAGGGAAGCAGAGACAGAGCTGGACTTGGCCATGGGTGTTCAGCCACCGCCTGTTCCAGAGACACAGTTCGTTTAAATAAGGGAAGTTTGGTCCAGTTTTGCAATGTTAATAGCTGACAGTCTCTCAAACATTTTCTTAANCTGGAGGGAAGCAGAGACAGAGCTGGACTTGGCCATGGGTGTTCAGCCACCGCCTGTTCCAGAGACACAGTTCGTTTAAATAAGGGAAGTTTGGTCCAGTTTTGCAATGTTAATAGCTGACAGTCTCTCAAACATTTTCTTAAAATATATAGAGATCATTTCCTGGCTAGCAATGAGTTAAGAAACTGGCCTCCAATTCTGATCAAATTTCTCACTATTAGTCAAAGCCAAAAAACCCCTCCCCAAAAACAAACAACAAACAAAGGAAAACCCAGCCAATAGGGGAACAATTGCACAATTAAAGTTGAGTGTAAATTATGCTATGTACAGACTGGTATCCACGTCACTGAAATCATTCTGAGATCATGACACACTCTTGTTGAAACATTTCTTTTTTCGTATCCAAATTTTCATTTAGGGAAAACTGATATGTATGTAATTTTCTTCTGTACAGATATGAAAAGGAAGCAAGAAGGCAAAGCTGAGAGGAACAGATGCTACCCGCAGGGCAGCGGTGGCATTTGGTTGTTTTGGTCTTGGTGCCAGCAACTCCCACCCCATGGGAGAAATCCAGTTCCTGCCGGACTACACGGTTTTCCTTGCAGTCAAGACTCGAACGATGGACCCCACTCCTCCAGCAGCAAGCGCCTAAACACAAACCAAATGTCAGTATTGACAGAATCGAAAAGGCTCAGTTCTCACACCAAGTAAAACATGTTTCTTCAAGGAAGGGTGTGCGCAGCAACTGACTTTTGATTCGCTGATTTTTTTTAACAAGTATTTCTCGAGCACCTGTTACGGGGCCAGGCACTGTTCATGGCACTGGGGACACAGTAACAGCAACAACCAAAAATCCTTTCAGAGTGCCTGCTCTCAGGCACTCACATTCTACTGAGATGCTAGTTGACATTCTAGTGTGTGGTTCTCAAATAACAGTATGTTCTTAAGAGATCTGCAGCACGATGTTCTTGCCAAAAACAGGTTAGGGCTGGGGTTAGGGTATAAATTTAAATATAACCATTAAATTTAGGACATTTCATGCTGCTCTTATTCCCAGCAGTGCCAGGAAGAAATTCAAACTGGGTTCGACTGTACTAAGCTTCAGTTTAAAGCACTCAGAGTTTGTCAGATTTTTCTTTTCTCAAGCTAAAAAAATACTACTTAATAGCTAAGAACTTAGCAACTTTGACATTACCTGGAAAAACTGGAAGTTGTGATTAAGTATTAGGAATCTGAAGCTCTGGTTTGCTTGTGCTCAAAAGCACTCATTGAAACACCTGTGTGTATTGCTAGAGGCTGGGGGTACAGAAGTGAACAGATACATTGAGACAAGGAAGAGACAGACATATCCACAGGCCATTTAGAGTTGTGCTGTGGGTGCTAGGAAAGCAGAGAGGAGGGGCCTGTACACACCCTGAGGGTGCAGAGCAAAGTGGAATGGTGAGCTTACGGCTTCCTTGAGAAAATGACACAGTCAGTGGATAAGTAGGTGACAGACCGACATAAAAGGAGGCGGCGGCTCAGGGGCAGAGTGAAAATCATAAGCAAAGCTATAGAGGTGTGGAATATTATGTTATGTCCAGCTACCATAACACATTACTGTGCTTACTGCTACAGCATGTGGGGAAGAACAACATGGAAGATGAGGCTGGACCTGAGAATCTGGACTCAGTTCTACAGGGGACTTACAAGAGTAGATTTGGACACTAGAGAGATCATTCTGGCAACTGGGTGGAGAACAGATTTGAGGGAGGAAAAACTGTTAGCCAAGAGACCATTTTAGGAAACCCTGGCAACAAGCTGTGAGAGAGGCTGACAACAGCTGCATTAGAGATGGTTGACTGGATGATCTAAGAAGTATTTAGGAGATAAGGCTGGGAAAAACTGGTGACTGTTAGGAAGAAAAGACTTAACACATGCCTCAGTTCCCCATGTAAAAAAGGGAAGTAATTAGCATTCCTCCCTAGTATTTTTATGAGGATTAATTAATTGAGTTAACATTTATAAAGTGCTTGGAATACAAGAAGTACTTAGTCAGTGCTTGGTATGATCCTGAAACTATACTGAAACTAGGATGACAGGTTTCAAAGCTGGCTCTTTCATCTGTAAACTGAGGACAAAAAGATGTTTATATATCTCATAGGGTTGCTGTAAGGATCACATGAAACAGAAACTACAAGTGTAGTGGCTGTACAAAGCAATTATACCTCAATTAAAAAAAGAATACAGTTNGGGACAGCCAGTTTTCCTGGCTGGTTCTCCCAGGAAGACAGGTGCTGGCCCTTCTCGGGATCAACAGTTAAGGGGCATAATGCTACATTATATGACATTAACTTTAGAATGCTTAAATCTTACTTCCCAATGAGGCTGAAAGCAACTTGTGAGCAAGACCCAGACGTTACTCTTCCGCTCTGTACTTTGTGATCCCGGGGAACACGGTACATGCTTTAAAAAGACTCAGTTAATCCATCTCCAGATGGATTTCACCTGTGTGTTGCTGGATTTCTCTAACACATCATCATGCTTACGATCAAGTGACTGTTACCTAAACAGTGCTGTTACTGAATGACTAACAAAGGCTTGTTGTTTAGTCACTAAGTTGCGTCTGACTCTCTTGTGACCCCATGGACTGAAGCCCACCAGGCTCCTCTGTCCATGGAATTTTCCAGGCAAGAATATGGGAGTAGGTTGCCATTTCCTTCTTCAGGACGTCTTTGCCGACCCACGGATTGAACCTGTGTCTCCTGCACTGGCAGGCCGCTTCTCTACCACTGAGCCAGCAGGGAAGCCCCAACAAAGGGTCTGTGTGCCATTCCCCTCCCCCCCCTCAAAAATGGCAAAGACAAAACACACAAAAATAGTTAAAAACAAACAATAAAACCACCGGGATTGAAGTACAAGGGCATAGGTGCTCACAGTGCCCCTTAGCATTTATTTTTCCCAATTCATGCTTCCTCTCACTCTTTTCAGGATGGTGCTGTCACGGTCAGCATCACTTGGGCTGATGTTTAGCCAAGATGCATCAGTCGAGCCACTTCTTTTCAGCTGGCATGCATTCTGACTCCATACTGATGCTACTTGTTATATAGTTTCTCCTGAGAAAAGCTGTTGGCAAATTTTGAGTACAATCATTCTTATGACTATAAAATACAGAACTCTGGAATTTCCTCCAACGCTATAGTCATGGACGAGGTATTAAGAAGGATTTTATGAAAAAGTATTGCCATTTGGGCTTCCCTTGTAGCTCAGTCGGTAAAGAATCTGCCCGCAAGGCAGAACTAGGTTCGATTCCTAGATTGGGAAGATCCCTTAGAGAAGGAAATGGCAACCCGCTCCAGTATTCTTGCCTGGAGAATCCCATGGACGGAGGAGCCTGGAAGGTTCCAAGTCCATGGGATCACAAGTTGCACACGACTTAGTAACTAAGCCACCATGTTGCAGTATCACTTGTTTTCAAGTTTGTATGTGGTTGTTATACCTACGTGACCACCTGTATTATCTAGTTTAGTGTCTTACTCATAGCCCTCTGAACTGCTTGTAAATTTCTAAAGCTTTGACATAGGAGTCTCGTCCGGTATAGCGGTAAAAGAGAGAATGCCTTGAGTAGATAAGGATAGTAGGTGAGAGGTGTAACAAAGAGCTTGGGAGCTGGGAGTGGTGTTCATCAGGCTTCTGGAGAGCTATGGGATCACTCCAGAGTGAGTGATTTTAACAATCACTTCATTATTAACATTTAATGACTCTTTGCTCTTCTCTACTATCTTATATTTGAATAAAGCAGTCATATAAACCTTCTATGCAAAATTAGTTCTTGTCAAAGAGTATAATAACCTAGTGGTAAGAAAGGAAATCTTTCCTCATCATTAACTATGCTTTCATAAAAGTAAGACAAAAATAAATTATTCAACACTGACAATTTATTTTCTGAAGATTATCATTTTTACAAAACAGAACAAAAAGCAGGTATCAAAAACAGCAAAGAGTTTACAGAATTTCTGCACCAGTTTTCACACAGGTCAGTGATTATGAAACTGGTGTCAGAAGTAAATACTAGATACACTCTGATTTCCCGCTTGGTCATAAGCATTCAGGTGGTTTGCTTTAGAGCTACTGAATAATAATAATTTTCATAAGCACCGGTCATTTTTTTGAGAACACATTTGGTTTGTCCAACAAAGTAAACACTTTTCGATGTGTGGTATTTTTTTTTTTAAAAAACACTGACCTAAAATACAGAATGTGTATGTATTTGGATCCGAACCAAATCCTTTGAGGTCCCAATTACCCTGAAGAACACTGAAGACGACATTTATAGGACATATTAAATATTAGTTATATACCTCATGATGTCAAAGGCAGCTACTATAAGTCTAAAGAAAATATCTCTTCATTCAGACGCTGCCCAGAGTTTGAACTACATTACAGCTTCCACATCTTTTCTGATTTGGAGTAGTTTCCCCAAATAGGGTCATATTATTGGAAAACAAAGTTTATGCTCGTGCCAAACAGGCTCTGGCATTTTATAGATGCATTTGTGTAGAGCAAGATTCGCTGCTCTGTACCCTGGGTGGCCACACAGAAGCTCAGAGGCCACGATTCCGGGATGCGGAGAGGAGAAAGCAGACCTGAATGCACATCATCTGGAGGGAAGCAGAGACAGAGCTGGACTTGGCCATGGGTGTTCAGCCACCGCCTGTTCCAGAGACACAGTTCGTTTAAATAAGGGAAGTTTGGTCCAGTTTTGCAATGTTAATAGCTGACAGTCTCTCAAACATTTTTTTAAAATATATAGAGATCATTTCCTGGCTAGCAATGAGTTAAGAAACTGGCCTCCAATTCTGATCAAATTTCTCACTATTAGTCAAAGCCAAAAAACCCCTCCCAAAAAACAAACAACAAACAAAGGAAAACCCAGCCAATAGGGGAACAATTGCACAATTAAAGTTGAGTGTAAATTATGCTATGTACAGACTGGTATCCACGTCACTGAAATCATTCTGAGATCATGACACACTCTTGTTGAAACATTTCTTTTTTCGTATCCAAATTTTCATTTAGGGAAAACTGATATGTATGTAATTTTCTTCTGTACAGATATGAAAAGGAAGCAAGAAGGCAAAGCTGAGAGGAACAGATGCTACCCGCAGGGCAGCAGTGGCATTTGGTTGTTTTGGTCTTGGTGCCAGCAACTCCCACCCCATGGGAGAAATCCAGTTCCTGCCGGACTACACGGTTTTCCTTGCAGTCAAGACTCGAACGATGGACCCCACTCCTCCAGCAGCCAGCGCCTAAACACAAACCAAATGTCAGTATTGACAGAATCGAAAAGGCTCAGTTCTCACACCAAGTAAAACATGTTTCTTCAAGGAAGGGTGTGCGCAGCAACTGACTTTTGATTCGCTGATTTTTTTTAACAAGTATTTCTCGAGCACCTGTTACGGGGCCAGGCACTGTTCATGGCACTGGGGACACAGTAACAGCAACAACCAAAAATCCTTTCAGAGTGCCTGCTCTCAGGCACTCACATTCTACTGAGATGCTAGTTGACATTCTAGTGTGTGGTTCTCAAATAACAGTATGTTCTTAAGAGATCTGCAGCACGATGTTCTTGCCAAAAACAGGTTAGGGCTGGGGTTAGGGTATAAATTTAAATATAACCATTAAATTTAGGACATTTCATGCTGCTCTTATTCCCAGCAGTGCCAGGAAGAAATTCAAACTGGGTTTGACCGTACTAAGCTTCAGTTTAAAGCACTCAGAGTTTGTCAGATTTTTCTTTTCTCAAGCTAAAAAAATACTACTTAATAGCTAAGAACTTAGCAACTTTGACATTACCTGGAAAAACTGGAAGTTGTGATTAAGTATTAGGAATCTGAAGCTCTGGTTTGCTTGTGCTCAAAAGCACTCATTGAAACACCTGTGTGTATTGCTAGAGGCTGGGGGTACAGAAGTGAACAGATACATTGAGACAAGGAAGAGACAGACATATCCACAGGCCATTTAGAGTTGTGCTGTGGGTGCTAGGAAAGCAGAGAGGAGGGGCCTGTACACACCCTGAGGGTGCAGAGCAAAGTGGAATGGTGAGCTTACGGCTTCCTTGAGAAAATGACACAGTCAGTGGATAAGTAGGTGACAGACCGACATAAAAGGAGGCGGCGGCTCAGGGGCAGAGTGAAAATCATAAGCAAAGCTATAGAGGTGTGGAATATTATGTTATGTCCAGCTACCATAACACATTACTGTGCTTACTGCTACAGCATGTGGGGAAGAACAACATGGAAGATGAGGCTGGACCTGAGAATCTGGACTCAGTTCTGCAGGGGACTTACAAGAGTAGATTTGGACACTAGAGAGATCATTCTGGCAACTGGGTGGAGAACAGATTTGAGGGAGGAAAAACTGATAGCCAAGAGACCATTTTAGGAAACCCTGGCAACAAGCTGTGAGAGAGGCTGACAACAGCTGCATTAGAGATGGTTGAGTGGATGATCTAAGAAGTATTTAGGAGATAAGGCTGGGAAAAACTGGTGACTGTTAGGAAGAAAAGACTTAACACATGCCTCAGTTCCCCATGTAAAAAAGGGAAGTAATTAGCATTCCTCCCTAGTATTTTTATGAGGATTAATTAATTGAGTTAACATTTATAAAGTGCTTGGAATACAAGAAGTACTTAGTCAGTGCTTGGTATGATCCTGAAACTATACTGAAACTAGGATGACAGGTTTCAAAGCTGGCTCTTTCATCTGTAAACTGAGGACAAAAAGATGTTTATATATCTCATAGGGTTGCTGTAAGGATCACATGAAACAGAAACTACAAGTGTAGTGGCTGTACAAAGCAATTATACCTCAATTAAAAAAAGAATACAGTGGCTGATGAATAGGAAGTTCTCCATGAACAGAATGACTATGTGAATTATCCTCCAAACTGATACACCGTAGAGTAAAAGGGAACTATTCATAATTATGTTGGAAACAGGCATAAACTTGGGCTGTTTTGGGAAAAGTAGTTATAATAATCCTATCCAAAAAAGTCAGTTCTTTTTATTTGACAATGTATGAAGAATGAAGTGACTTGATCCAGGTTAAACAGTAAGTTTTGCTACCTGTTCATACATTGTAAGTGTGTTTTCACTCAGATATCCAGACAGTAGATTCTGAAAAACTGAGTTTTTGGTAACTGTAAGATGTTAGAGAATATACACTTATCTGTGGTTAGTTTTATTCAAATATTATCAATATAATGTAAGAGCTGGGTATTAAAAATTACCTTACCAATTTTTCACCTAAAGCTAAAAATCCTCCATAGCCATTTTTTGGGGGAGAGGAGGGGCTGGGGGGATGGATAGTGTACCAGCATCAGCTTATACTGCAAAGCAAAATGCATGAAAACACAGACACACACACAAAAAAAGAATTCTTGATCCTACTCCTGATTTCATTTTTTAGAACTGTGATAAAATATGAACATAAAATTTGCCGCATTAGCCATCTTTAAATATAAAATTCAGTGGCATTAATTACAAATATTGTATAGCCATCACCACTATCTATTTACAATACTTTCCCATCTCTCCAAACAGAAACGCTTTACCCATTAAGCAATAACTCTCCAGTCTCTCTTCTCCCCAGGCACTGGTAATTTCTGATCCATTTTCTGTCTCTATGAACCTGCCTATTCCAGATGTTTCATATAAGTGGAGTCACAGTATTGTGTGTCTTTTTGTATCTGGTTTATTTCACTCTGCATAATGTTTTCAAGGTTCAATCATGCTGTGCCATGTAGATAAACATTTTCTGGTCAAGTAACATTCCCTTGTATGTCTGTGTCAGAATCTGTTCATCTGTTTGGGCATCCCTGATGGCTCAGTGGTAAAGAATCCACTTGCAATGCAGGAGATGTGGGCTAATACCCTGGAGGAGAAAATGGCTACCCACTCCAGTATTCTTGCCTGAAAAATCTGATGGAGAGGAGCCTGGTGGGCTACAGTTCATAGGGTTGCAAAGTTGGACATGAATGAGCAGAGCGACTGCACACACATGCATGCACATTCGCCTGTTCATGGGTACGTGGGTTTTCCACCTTTTGGCAATTGTTAAAGAATTCAAATCAGCATCTCAAGACCAAGGCTAGTAAGCATAAATCTAAACTTTCATTTTCATGCATTTATTTGTAGTAACAACCAATGTATAACCAAAGAGTCAAACAGGTATTTAGGCTAGAGGTTGTCAATGTTTTTCCCATTACAAAGGAACCAGTCATACAGATTGTATAATTCATGACTTACCTTTTCATGCCACTGCAACAACATAGCACTGCTATTGTCAGAGGGGCTCTCAAAGCCTTTATAAATATACTTCATTAGGAGATCCACACCATTCTTGTCCAGGGATTGAACTGCTTTTTCAATATCGTTAGCTTTAAAAGAGATGAGCACCTTCAAGACAATGCTGCCTGCACGATCCTGAGGGTAAATAAATAACAGATCGTTCAGTCTCATTTTTGTGTTGGGGAGTTCCAGTTTTTAGAAAAGCTGCGAATGTGACATTTGGGTAGAGACCTGAAGAAAGGAAGAGGGCACCTTGGGTGTATCTGAGGCAAACATTTCAGAGAAGAGTAACTGCTGTTACTGTGTGTTCAGTGTGCTCATGGGACAGCAAGATGAAGGGGGCTGGAGCCGAGTGCAGGGCAGGAAGTCGGAGAGGCAGCAGGAAGACAAAACGCGTAAACCCTGCAGGCCCTTATGAGAACTCTGGCCTCCAGTCACAGAAATGAGAAGCTGTTGGGCTTCCCTGGTGGCTCAGAGGTTAAAGTGTCTTCCTGGAATGTGGGAGACCTGGGTTCCATCCCTGGATCGAGGATCCCCTGGAGAAGGAAATGGCAACTCACTCCAGTACTCTTGCCTGGAGAATCCCATGGAGGGAGGAGCCTGGTAGGCTACAGTCCATGGGGTCACAAAGAGTCGAGCCTNTCTTCCTGGAATGTGGGAGACCTGGGTTCCATCCCTGGATCGAGGATCCCCTGGAGAAGGAAATGGCAACTCACTCCAGTACTCTTGCCTGGAGAATCCCATGGAGGGAGGAGCCTGGTAGGCTACAGTCCATGGGGTCACAAAGAGTCGAGCCTGGTAGGCTACGGTCCATGGGGTCACAAAGAGTTGGACACGACTGAGCAACTTCACTTTCACTTTCTTTCTAAGAAGAGTGATGTCATCTGACTTACATTTTAACAGGACCAGCTGGCTGTCATATTGAAAATAAGCCCGGGGCAGCAGGAATGGGGAGGGTGGGGGGAGCAGGAGACAGAAGCCTGGAGGCCAGCTTGGAAATTCCTGCACCAAGACAGGCTGGCTTTGGCTGGCATGGCAGCAGCGGAGGCGGCCAGAAGCAGACAGAGTCTTGACATATTTGAAGGTAGAGCTGAAAGGGTTTGCTTACAGATATATGTAACAAATTATCAACTTATTAAATGAATACATTTCACTTCTTGATTAAAAAAAAAATAGACCAAAAGAAGGAAACTGAATTATAGTTCTACCCTGAAGCATCCTTCAGAAATGTCATTAATAAATAAAAATTTAAGTTTCTAAAACTTATTTTTCATTTCGTATCTATAGTCAAGTGACTATAGATATTAGAGTGGTCTTCATTTATAATGATCTTTTTCTTTGATGAGCGACTGCTCCAACAGCAGTTGCTTTTCACCCAGCAAGCCAAGTACAGGGAACACTTAATTTCCCCTGTCAACAGTGTTTCTCTTTCTATTTAACACAAAGTGATACCTTCTGCATGCCGGTCATGATCTTACAGCATGTTTCTACCACCTGTTGCTGTCTTGAGTTTAAAGACTGCAATTATTCTGTTTAGAAAAATATCCTTGTATGGAGAGCACCTTTAATCAGAGCACCCACACGCTCTGATTAAAAAAAAAAACACCCACAAAAAAGCAGAAGGTGGTAAAACTGAAATTTCAATGACGTTACTCACTTTTAAAACCAAAAAAGTATTTCCTCTTATAAAAGATTACGTTGCCTAGATAATAATTATGCATTTACCTAAGTTATTATTTACTAATATTTAACTAAGGAGATACTTGGGGCTCCTAGGATGTGTGAATGGCTATGGACAGTGGGGGGGTCAATGCTCTGTGTGTGGGATTATGGACGATTACATTTTTATTCCCCCATATTTCTGAGTTTTCTACAATAGTTAACAGAATTAAACATTAAAATTTAATCTGGGCTTTAAACAAGTGAATAGGTTCTTAAGAATTACTGAAAGACGGATAAGAGGCAATGTAATTGTACAACTTTTCTCAAGGGTAGTATGGCAATACCATATGTAGCCTTAAAAAAAACGTGCAGTCTAAAATCCAGCCATTCACTTCCAGAAATTTATTTAAAGGAAACAATTCAGACTTTACCAAGAATTGTTCATTTCAGTACTATTTATGACAGGAAAAAAAGTCAGTAAATATATGATGAAAGGTTATATATAACTAAACTGCAGGATTATCAAAATACAGATGTTTTATATATATGGAATTTAGAAAGATGGTAATGATAACCCTCTATGCAGACACAGATGTATAGAACGGACTTTTAGACTCTGTGGGAGAGGGAGAGGGTGGGATGATTCGGGAGAATGGCATTGAAACATGTATACTATCAGGTAAGAAATGAATCGCCAGTCTATATTCGATACGGGATAGAGGATGCTTGGGGCTGGTGCACGGGGATGATCCAGAGAGATGATATGGGGTGGGAGGTGGGAGGGGGGTTCAGGATTGGGAACTCATGTACACCCGTGGCTGATTCATGTCAATGTATGGCAAAACCAATACAGTACTGTAAAGGAAAATAAAGTAAAAATAAAAATTAAAAACAAAAAACAAAATACAGATGTTAAAAAAGATATTATAGAAATAAACTTTTACCAAGTAAAGCTATTCATGCATGCTGCTATACAGATAAAAAGTAGTTTATAAGATTCCATTTTAATTAAAAGAAAAACTCATAGAAAAACTCTATAAGCATATAGCAACAACAAAAAGTAATGATTATCTACGGGTATGGGATTATAATTACTTTTTTATTCCCCACATTTCTGATGAAAATAAAGTAAAAATAAAAATTAAAAACAAAAAACAAAATACAGATGTTAAAAAAGATATTATAGAAATAAACTTTTACCAAGTAAAGCTATTCATGCATGCTGCTATACAGATAAAAAGTAGTTTATAAGATTCCATTTTAATTAAAAGAAAAACTCATAGAAAAACTCTATAAGCATATAGCAACAACAAAAAGTAATGATTATCTACGGGTATGGGATTATAATTACTTTTTTATTCCCCACATTTCTGAGTTTTCAATAATATTTAACAGAATTAAATATTAGAATTTAATTCTGAGAATTGTAGAACTTTAAAAAATCTTTCAAAAGTAGCATGTGTTTATTTTGTGAAAGTTCACTTGTTCTTCAAGCCTTTGCTCAAATTTGACCTGAGTGGCCTCCTCTGAAAACACAGATGTCTCGGTCATTAGAACTTAAAAGTCTACCTACCATGCAGCGTTATCACAACTCAATGTTGGAGCACTAATTTTTTATATAGGTTTTCCACCTATCAAACCACATTGTAAGCTCTTCTATGTCAAAGATGGCAAACAGTTAAGACATTTGTTGACTGTGTGACACTTTGGAGGGTTCTGGTAAGAAGGCTGAGACGCCAGCAGAGATCGCGTGTTGTCTGTGACTCACCTTCACTGCCTGGCTCTTGGTGTTGATGGGGGGGTTTTTCAGAGCTGCCTGTAGGGCAGCTGTCATGTTTCCTGTGATGGAGGTTAAGGGGATAGCAGCAAAGGGCAGCCCTCAGGAAAGCAATGGAACTCCTAGGAACCACTGGTTCTTAAGATTTGGTGTTATGCATAGAAAGAAAAATTACTATGGTTGCTACGTTCAATACTGGAAAATTCAACATGTTCGTTTCAAGGATGTCAATCAAAGATAAAATACTGAAAATGGAAGAGAGCATTAAATTTTTAAAAAATAAGGCAAAAACTGTTTCACCCTTGGCTCTGAGCATCTTAATAACCTTTCATTTTCCAGTAAACACATGTGCAAACATTATCCAGAGTGATACTCTAAAATATATATCAGAATTATTTAGGCCCCCAAATGAAACAGCCTGTCTGCCTATCCTTTGATTAGAATTATATCCTATATTAATTGAAATGCTGGTAGAAAAATGCTGGCAGATTACTCTAGCAATCTGAATGATATACATTAGCAACCTCTCAATATTGATGATAAGAGGCATTACAGAAGATAAAATAATGACCTGTAGGTGGCAGCTTAATTTTTGTTTTTTAATATTTTCTCTCATATTTCATAAAGGTCATTCAAACTGCTTTAGGCCACACCTATTAAATTTAGTCTCTCTTTGAAAGCACCAGTGAGTTAGCAAGAATGAGGAACAGAAGGCCAATCACACTGTCAGAACGTACAGTCATTGCCCTAAAAGGAAAACCTCACAGAGTTCACTTGTTCCTCCATCTGTAGTGCCTGATCAGATATAAATATCTTTATATTTCAAGACGAATTGATTTAAAAGCAGATCCACTATAGGGATACAGCAGTACCACTGAAGAGTCATCACACGTCACCTAAAAAAAGTTAATCTCACAAAACATCATTTATGCATCGCGAAGAATGTTTTTACACAGAATAATCTTCACCACTTATGTTCTAAAGAAAAAGGTCTGACTTAAAAAACTATGGTTGGTGGGGGCTGTTATTTTCAAGGCTTAATGGACTTCTAGAGAAGCATGCCGTTTGCAGCTTGGCTCACTTAAGAGACTGCTCCCCTCCACCCCAAACACTTAAGTATGTTAAATAATGCAAAACAGCAACAGCTGATTGTGAAAGTCACGGAAATCAAAGAAACATCTGTATGTTGATAAATGTTTAATGCTGTATTTTAGGTGCCTGTAAGACCAGCTGTGGCTGCTACCAAATATTTTCACTCATGTATTTCCCCATTTAATTTAATAGGCCACTGATGAGGAAAGTCTAAAGAGCCTTCCTAATCTTATGAATACACCCAAGAATAATTAGAAACGAGTGAATTCGGTAATTGAGAATCTCTAAAACGACAGCCTTGGTTATTGGAACATTTACATTTTTCCGAAAAAAGATCTGATGCAAATACTCCCTCAAAGTTATGAATATTCAAATATGTAAAACCCAAACCAGGAACTGACAGCCACATTTTAACTTAACGGAAACGATTCCAGCATTACAAAATGATTCGGTTTTGTACAAATGATTCACCTTTTCCTATGTTATTCTTTGGCGTTTATTTAAAATATTTCCAGGGATTCTCTACATGCATTTTCCGTCTAGCAGGTAAAAAGCTTCCAGCTTCTTTCTGGGCAGTTTTGTACTCATTCCCTTTCCCCTGGTTAACCAACTCTGTGCAACCTGTATTTTGTCAAATCCCTTCCTCTTAAAAAAAAAAAAAAAAAAGGCGTCCACAGGCTTAAAAAGATAGACAGAAGGGCCTCAATCCTGCAAGCCGCCCCATGTCTCCCGGCGTGAAATAACGCTGCCACAACAAAACCACCACCACAATAAAAAGAAAATCACTGAAGAAAACGCCCGCTCCTCCTGATCGGACGTGGGTGCTAATGAAAACCCGATAAATACGATCTGAGAGGACCACTTAAGCGCCCTGCAGCTCCCCGACTGACCAGCGCCAGAGCCGCGAGGGCGCGGCCGTCCCCGCCGGTCCCCGGGAGGCGAGAACTCCCGGCGCAACCTGAGGAATCGGGGGCGTGGACGGCGCGCTGGGAAGGCAAGTTTCCGAGGGCGGGACCCGGGGGTCTCGGGAGGAATGGAAGAGCGCTCCTGCCCACTCACGACAGAGCCCACGGAGGCGGGGGTCCCCGCCCTCACGCCCTGCCCGCAGCGGGGTCCCGGAAGAGGGGCCGGGTCGGGTGGGGTCGGGTGGGGCGCGAAGGCCAGCGAACGGAAGGATATTGCCGCAGGCAGGAGTCCACCTCGCCCTCGTCGGGCCCGGCCTGCCCGTCGCCCCCGTCTTCCTCGTCCACGAACTTGTTCTCGTCGTACTCATCCACGTCCACCTTCCGGAACCGGGCCGACGACACCGTGTTCTTCGACATCCCCGCTCCGGACCGGCGGCCGAGGCCTCCTCTAGACGCTGCCTCGACCTTAGCAAGCCCAGCCCCAGCTGGAAGCCGCAGACTGGCGCCTCCACTTCCCTCTTCCGCTCAGAGGCGTAGCCGGCAGCCGCGTCTCGGGTGCTTCTGGGCCTGCGCGCTGGCCGCGCTCCTTCCTCCTCAGGCTCGCGCCTTCCTCGACCCTCCTACGCCGCCCCCACGCGCCCCACAGCTGGGCGCGCCGGGGCGGTAGCGCGCTGGACCCAGCGCGCATGTGCGGACTCTCTGCGGGAAAGGGGCGGGGCGGGGCGACAGAGGCGTGGGCGGAAGGGGGCGGGGCAGGAGGGAGGGCCGAAAGCGGTGCCGCCGGCAGAGGTAAGAGGCGATTGGTCCTCTGGGTGCGCCACGTGATCCCTAGGGGGTTTCCATAGAAACGCTTCTCTGCGGTCCAGTCGGGCGGGTGGGGGGGGGCCTTAGGTTGGCGGCGATGGGCGCTGGGGGCAGGTGGCCTTGGCTTTGCTGCCGCCGCCGCCGTCAACATCCTGTCATCGGGGTCCCGCTTAAGGTCCGGCTGGCACGGACTTACCCGTGAGCTGGGATGGATTGGTTGCCGGACCAAGTCTCCTGCAGTTGGCAGGAGTATGGGGCGGAGTGATGCACGCCCAGTCGCTCAGCATCTTTCGAGTTGTCAGAGACCTCGCTTCGGACCGTGTACTCCCCGTGGCTTCGTTCCCGAGCCGGGAAGCCCCTTTCTCGGGTGTGGAACTACGCTGCGCGGCCAGCTTGAGGTCCCCAAGGACGGAGTCGAAAGGTCACATCTTATCTGTCAGTGCTGTGTAATGGCAAGCGACTGCACCTGCAGAACTCGAACCTAGGTATCACAAATTGGGGAGAAGCGGGAGGTGTCTGAGCAGGGGCTTGGGGTCCGGTGGCAGGACTGGGATGAACCTGTGGAATTTGGGGTAGGGTCCGCCGTTGACATCTTAAAATAAGTGGTTATTTGGAGTAAGAATGCTAGAAAAGGGTAGGGGCGAGTTACACTCTGGCTCTGAGGCGAAACAAAATGTGTAAGGATTAGTTGAAACCAGATCTTTAAGATTTATTTTTATGGCTTAGGTTTATATGATCCTCCTAGGCCAGCGTTTTATTGTATTTGACACCCCCGTTTCTGTGAGCAAAGCTCTCCCTGAGCAGGTAAGACCACTAAAGCACTACATTTGAGGAAATGGTAGTTGGGTGCTGTGTCTAACACTGAAGTACAAATATTTGCAAAGTAAAATTAATTTAGATATTTATCAGGTTTAGTTTAATTCCACCTCTACCGGAAGGCTGGCCGCTGCCCTGTTAAATAGCTCAATCCTTGGTTTTCTGTATTGTAATTGAAAATAGCACTAGGCTTAGAATCAGAAAACCTTGGCTTGAGTCTTGATTCTTCCTTCCACTCATAAGCTATTGATTGAGGCAGGCCACTTAAAATTCTGAATGTCAGGCTCCTCATTGCTAAAATGGGGCTAATAATGTGTACTTAACAATATTGTTCTGAGGGTTAAACAGAAGAAATTGTTTGAAACTCTTAAAAGTCTGCATCAATGCAAATTGCATGTTATCTGTACCATTGATTTTGGCACTAGTCTTATAAATTGCTTAATGATATATTGTGTTATATATTGCCCCTGGAAGAGATAGACAAATTCTGGAGGGCAGAGACTGTCTTATTTCTTTTCTTTTTGAATTGAAGTACAGTTGATTTACAGGGTTGTGTTAGTTTCTCGTGTACAGCAAAGTGATTCAGTTATACATACGTATTGCATCTTCCTTTACATCTGACATAAAACTGAACATGGAGAAGGTACTCAATACATTCAGACACTCAATTATTCATTGATGAATGAATAAATGTGAAAGGCAGTACAGCTTGAGGGTCACACAGAATAATGAATTAGAAGAGGAAGAGAGATCTCAAAGTCAAACCTTTGTTGGACATATATACATATGTGTATATATAGCTGTGTCGATATCAATTTGTATCTATATACATATGTATGTAGAGATAGATAGGTAGACAGTTAGGTGGTAGGTAGATACTTCCAGGATGGAATGCACCCCTTTTTCTTGGGAGGAAGAAGCAAAATGGCATTTTCTTTTCCCAGTTAAATTACCCTCAATAAGATTATCATTAAGTGATAGAAGTGACATTTATTTAAATCACGAGCCAATACACTGCTAAAAACTCCCTCAAGGGCTGTTTTTCCCTTAAGGGAAAAATTTTCCCTCAAGGAAAATTTTCTACCTGTTGGCAATATTTATTTTAAAAAGTCTTATACCAAAGTATCAGATCATTACTATAGTGAATGGCATTACATAACCTAGAATAAAGATTTTTTAAATGTTTTTTTCTGAGTTTCAATCTTTGGTGACTTTAGTAAGAACTGAATAATATGTTTGTTTAAATGCTAAAGATGGTTTTACTTTTTGTTTTTGTAAATCACGATTTTCTTTGAGAGAAAATTGAACATTAGAAGCACATTTGAGAGCAAATGGAAACAAGAATTCAAGAACTAATACATCCCTTCTCTTCCATTTCTATTCTAAATAAGTAGGGCTTATTTAAGAAATTTCTTTATTCTCTTTTTTTTAGAACTGGGAAAGAATACCAGAGTGGAAATCAACTTAAGGGAATAGTGAGGGGAATTTTAAAACTCAAGTTGTTCAAGGGTATAATTGTTTTGAATTTTGCTCTGTGTGTTAAATGTGTCAAATATAATTAATTTGTTCTCAGTCACATAATGCATATTACATTTCAGATGTAATTATGTTAAAGATGTCCTTTTCCAGTGCGTATTTTTTGTCTCACAATAATAAATACCTAGTCCATAGTGGGTACTCAACACCTTTCTATCCAATGAATTAATCTGACAAGTTAATTTTGGAATCATATTTAGAGGTTGAGATTTTTAATTACCTTCCCACCTTCATTAGCTAATAGTTAACTCTATATAAAGCTTTAGAGAAATTTCTTTGTGTGTATATGAGTGTATGTGAAGAAACCAATCCTTCATAATCTTTTAATTGGAAAATACATTCTTCTACTTTCTTGCAAATTCCAAATTTTTATTGTTGATTGTGGCACTTAATTTATTTTAAGTAATATTATTTTTCCTACTTTAACTTTTCAAGTGAGTGCTTATTCCTGAAATAAAGGATCCATATGGGCTTCCCTGGTGGCTCAGAGGTTAAAGCGTCTGCCTCCTATGCGGGAGACCCGGGTTTGATCCCTGGGTCGGGAAGATCCCCTGGAGAAGGAAATGGCAATCTACTCCAGTATTCTTGCCTGGAGAATCCCATGGACGGAGAAGCCTAGTAGGTTACAGTCCATGGGGTTGCAAAGAGTCGGACACGACTGAGCGACTTCACCTACCTCACCTATGGTTTTAAGACGTTTTATTTATTGTGCACATAGCCTGGTTTGGTTCAATGCTAAAGTAATACTGAATCTGAATGTCCCCAGATTAATACCTCTTTCTGATTTTCTGTGACGAAGGATGTTTTTAGTTTAGTTCAGTTCAGTTCAGTTCAGTCGCTCAGTTGTGTCTGACTATTTGCAACCCCGTGAATTGCAGCACGCTAGGCCTCCCTGTCCATCACCAACTCCCAGAGTTCACTCAAACTCATGTCCATCGAGTCGGTGATGCCATCCAGCCATCTCATCCTCTGTTGTCCCCTTCTCCTCCTGCCCCCAATCCCTCACAGCATCAGAGTCTTTTCCAATGAGTCAACTGTTCACATGAGGTGGCCAGAGTACTGGAGTTTCAGCTTTAGCATCATTCCTTCCAAAGAACATCCAGGACTGATCTCCTTAAGAATGGACTGGTTGGATCTCCTTGCAGTTAGAAAGGATTTTGATAAAACTATCCAGTAACAGATCTCTCTTTTCAGATATTTTAAACCAAGTACTTTGCCTACTATGTGCTTCTTCCCCCCAGATTTGTCAATATTTATTAATTTACAAACTAAAACATTGAATCCTGTACACTATTTTTTTATTTGAAGTGGAAGGGAATTCAAAGTTAATCAAATATGTTGAAAGTTTTATAAATAGAAACCAAATAATTTTCATTTCTGGTAATGATAGTTTAATACTACTGTTCTCTAGCAGCATAATTATTATAATGTAAAAAGATTTTTAGCATGTTATCCATAGATTAGGTTATATTTTAACATTTGTGCTTAATATCCAAATGAGCTGGTTCAGTGTTGAAATACCAACCTTCAAATCTTCAGGGTTTTGTGATTAATTTTAGCTTGACATAACCTTATGTTTACACACTGAGGTAGAGTAGATAGGGTGAACTATTTTATGATAGGATTTTTATTCTTCAAAGATTAAAAGCATTTTAAAATCTGTACTCTTGTCTCAGGCAAAAAGTTTAGTGCTAAATCAAAGATTAAACCTTGTTTGTTAAACATCCTTGTGAATGGGACTGTTTCTGTTAACATTTGTTTTTTTACCTCTTTATGATAATATGAGGGAAAGCAATCAGTTTTTTGCCTGGGGAATCTCATGGACAGAGGAGCCTGGCAGGAGTTGCAAAGAATCAGATACAACTGAAGTGACTGAGCATGCACAAGGGTTTAAAAATTTACTTATTCTATATTCCTTCCTGTTACTGGGGTCTCTTATTAATGCTAACTATTGTTTTAAGTCCACACATATTGTCACAATATAAATCATAGTATTTGAAGTAATCATAATTTACCTATTTTCCAATATTTTTATTACTTTTATTTTTCTTATTATACTAGCTAGACTCTCAAAAATCAGTGTTGAAAAACTGAATAGTAGGCTTCTTCGTTTCTATTTTTAATGGAACTGTCTTTGGTATCTTACCAGTTTTTATTTTCCATTTCTTTATGATTTTAGGAATCACAGCTGAAATTATCAAATGCTTTTTCAAGGGATCTAATAATAAAATCTTATAGGTTTTGTTCTTTTAATTTATGAATATGATTGATTTTATTTATTTTTTTTGTGCTAAATCATTCCTATTAGGTTGGTGCAAAAGTAATTGCAGTTTTTGCACTGTTGAAATTTGCCATTTGATATTAGAATACATTCTAAATAAATGTGATTATGTTATACATCATTTTAATATGCATTTCTCTCTGTGTTTTTTTGCTAATGACATTACTTGCTGTTTATTTTATATTTATTTTAGACTATGGAAATGATGTTAGACAAAAAGCAAATTTGAGCCATTTTCTTATTTGAGTTCAAAATGGGTTGTAAAGCAGCAGAGAGAACTTGCAACATCAACAATGCATTTGGCCCATGAACTGCTATGAACGCATAGTGCAGTGGTGGTTCAAGAAGTTTTGCAAAGGAGACGAGAGCCTTGAGGATGAGCATAGTGGCTGGCCATCAGAAGTTGACAGCAACCAACCGAGAGCATATCGAAGCTGATCCCCTTTCTACTACTTGAGAAGTTGCCAAAGAACTGAACCTTGATCATTCTACAGTCATTTGGCATTAGAAGCAAATTGGAAAAGTGAAAAAGCTTGATAGTAGGTGTCTCGTGAGCTGACCGAAAGTCAAAGAAGTCGTTTTGAAGTGTTGTCTTCTCTTATTCTACCCAACGACAGCAAGCCATTTCTTGATCAGACTGTGATATGCGACAAAAAGTGGATTTTATATGATAATCAGCAATGACTCAGTGGTTGAACTGAGACACTCCAAAGCACTTCCCGGAGCCAAACTTGCAGCCAAAAAACGTAATGGTCACTGTTTGATGGTCTGCTGCTGGTCTGACCCACCAAAGCTTTTTGAATCCTGGCAAAACCATTACATTTGAAAAGTATGCTCAGCAAGTGGATGAGTTGCACCGAAAACTGCAGTGCCTGCAGCTGGCACTGGTCAACAGAAAGGGCCCAGTTCTTCTGTGTGACAACGCCTGAACACGTGGTGCACAACCCGTGCTTCAAAAGTTGGGCTGCGAAGTTTGCCTCACCCGCCATAGTCACCTGACCTCTTGCCAACAGATTACCACTTCTTCAAGCATCTTGACAACTTTGCAGGGAAAGTTCTTCCACAACCAGCAGGAGGCAGAAAATGCTTTTCAAGAGTTCATCAAATCCCAAAGCACAGATTTTATGCAACAGGAATAAGCAAACTTATTTCTCATTGGCAAAAATGTATTGATTGTAATGGTTCCTATTTTGATTAATAAAGATATGTTTGAGCCTAGTTATAGTGATTTAAAATTCATGGTCTGAAACTGCCATTATGTTTGCACCAACTTAATATATTTCAAGAATAAACTATTTCATTACTGTTTTAATTACTTGTTAGATTTGGTTTGTTTATATATATTTATATATATATATATATTAACATGATTTCAGATTCTCTATGTATAAGATTGGTCCACAGTTTTATTTCTTTGTGTTACCTTTATCCACTTTTGCTATTAGGATTAGTCTAGCTTTGTAAGGTGATTTGAGAAGATTTCACCAGTTTTTCTATGCTCTGGAATAGTTTGAATAATAGAAAATTACCATACTGTTTTTTTTCTTTGAAAGTTGTAGAATGTGCTTGCAAAATTATTTGGGCTTGCTCAGTTTTATGTTCTGTGGTTACTGACTTGTTTGGTTTTTATTTTCTTAGTAAGTTATGCATTTCATCTAGATTGGCAATTTATTGGCAAGAAGTTCCACGAAATATTTTCATACAATTATTTTAATGTCTTCCATGACCACAGACATACTGCTTTTCTCATTGCTACTATTAACTATTTAAGCAAAATATTAAAATCAATCAACATAGTTTTCTTTTCCTCTGAAACCTGATTGTCACAAATTCTAGTAACATATCTTTACTTCATATAGAAAGTCGCTATCTCACACTTGGAGGGCTGATAAAATTTGACAGATTCTACAATTTCTATCCCTTTCTACTGTCTATTCTTACTGTGTTAATATTTTATGAACAATAACAGTGACTTAATGAGTGTTTACTGTGTTTTAGACACCTGGTCAATAAGCTCTTTACTTATATTATTTAACCTAGGGCCGGAGTTAGTGTTCCCATATTATAGATGAAGAAACTTAAGGTTCAGAGAGGTTTCATAACTCACCCAGTTATGCTCAGCTGCTGCTGCTAAGTCACTTCGGTCGTGTCCGACTCTGTGTGACCCCATAGACAGCGGCCCGCTGGGTTCTTCAGTCTCTGGGATTCTCCAAGTAAGAACACTGGAGTTGGTTGCCATTTCCTCCTCCATATGCTCAGCTAGCAAGTGGCAGATAGATATGGGAATTATCTACTTTCAGTAAGTCTTAATTCTTAATGCTACTACTTACCTTTGTGCTAAAAATAAGGATATAGTTAAGTATCAAGAGTCTAAATAAACCCACACAGTAGCTTGAAATTAACTACTACAAATTGTGAACTTTAAAAAAACCTGTTATTATAATGAATTTTTTAAAAGATATTTGGTTTTCAGATATTCCTGTGAGCCTTCAATAGCTTATCTCAGTATTTTGAGACTAGGCATAGAGACTATTACCTAATATTTAGTCTGTACAAGTACAAAAGATGATCTTTTTTTTTTTTGTATATGGAGAGAGCAGTACATGTCAATTAGTAGTTCCACTTAATTTTTTAAAAATTGTGGCAAAATACATATAGCATACAATTTACCATCTTAACCATTTTCAAGTATACCGTAAAGTAGTATTAAGTACATTCCTACTGCTATATAACCATCACTACTATCCATCTCTAGACCTCTTTTTATCTTGCAAAACTGAGACTCTTCTAAACAATATTTCTTCATTCCACCCTTTCTCTCGCCCCTGGCAACCATCCTCTTACTTTTTAAGGTGGTAAATTTGGTGACCCTAGGTATGCCACATAATTGGAATAATGCAGCATTTTTCTTTTTGTGACTGGCTTATTTCACTTAGCTTGATGTCCTCAAGATTTGTTTATGTTGTAGTATGTGTTAGAATAGCCTTCCTTTTTAAGGCTGAATAATATTACATTATGTGTATACACCACACTTCATTCATTCATCTGCAGGTGGACACTTGGGTTACTTTCACCTTTTAAAAAACATTTGTGTGTTTATTTTTGGTTGCGGCAGGTCTTCGTTGCTGCGCTCAGGCTTGCTTTCTTTGCTGCAGGCAGGAGCTACCCTTCACCGCGGTGCGTGGGCTTCTCGTGGTGGCAGCTTCGCCTGTTGCCGAGCACAGCTCTAGGCACACTGGCTTCAGTAACTGTGGCACGTGGAATCTTCCTAGACCAGGGATCCAACCTGTATGCCCTGAGTTGACAGGTAGATTCTTATCCACTTTACCACCAGGGAAGTCTTACTTCCACCTTTTGACTAATGTGGATAATGGTACTTTGAATACATATCATGTATTTTGTTTTGAGACTCAGTTTTCAATTCTTTGGGGTTTATACCCAGAACTGAAATCATTAGATTGTACACACACACACACACACACACACACACACACACACACACACACACATATATATATAACCAGTTCTACTTAAGTCAAAAGGGTAATAAAGCAATGTTCCACAGCCTAAGGCCTTTGATTTGGTACATTCCTGAGAATCAAAACATCCAATGTAAGGTAATCTCAGGACTTAACATTTGTTAAGAGGTCCTGGATAACAAGGAATGAAGGTGGGAAGAATACCAAACTCTGGGGTTTAGAACCTACTGAAGTTTTCCACTTTAGCCCACCCAGCCTACCTAGCTCCCAGAGTCTAGAGGATGCCCAATGGTACACTAATTTGAGCAGGATACAGGAAAGCCATTTCCTGAGAATCAAAACATCCAATGTAAGGTAATCTCAGGACTTAACATTTGTTAAGAGGTCCTGGATAACAAGGAATGAAGGTGGGAAGAATACCAAACTCTGGGGTTTAGAACCTACTGAAGTTTTCCACTTTAGCCCACCCAGCCTACCTAGCTCCCAGAGTCTAGAGGATGCCCAATGGTACACTAATTTGAGCAGGATACAGGAAAGCCATAGGACCGGTGCTAAATAGATACTGATTTTTCCAGCCTTTATGGTGCATCCACATTGTTTTTATTTTGAGAGGCATTAAAGCATAGTGATTAAGAACATGGGTTCTGGAGCTGGATTTTCTAGGTTTGACTCTCAGCTCAACCTTTACTGTTTGAGCGATTACTTAAGCTTTCCTTGTCTGTAAAATAGGTACTATAATAATAACTACCTCATAGGATTATTGGGAAGATTAAATGAGTTAATAATTAAAGTATTTAGAAAAGTACCTGACATATAGCTCTCACTAAATGTTAAATAGTAATAATATAATTTTTAATTAGTATAGGTTACCACGTGGCTTTCCTTAAAACCTTTGGAAATAAGATAAATAACATTCCATTCTGTAAGTTAAGCTTTTTGGATTGTATGCACTATGAATCAAGAAAAGATATCTAATAGCATTTTAAAGAGGTAATATTGCTCCCAGGCTAGCAGGATTAGATTGTAGCCTGATGAAATATTAACATCTATAGAACATCAATACTAGTTGTGATGAGAATATAGAGGTTTATGTTTTCTCTCATAGCCTTGACCCACCTAAAGTCTATCCATGGGGCAGATGTTCTTGTGCATATTCCATCATTTCATTCCAGGTGGCAGATGTCTGTCTCTGGTAAGCAAAGTCTGACAGCACTAAATATTTGAATCACATATGAATTCCTCTAATCTACCTACTGATTATAGTTTGGCTTCTCATGTAGCTTATATACATGGAGCGCCTATATAGGCTGCAAAGCTTGGATAGCTGATTGTATATCCAGTTGTCAGTCTCACTGGAAATCAATTAGCTTTCTGCTTTTATTTGTAAATCTTGGAAGTTTTGTTAATCTAGGTTTGCCCCTAATTTATAAATCCATTTTCTCTGTAACGACTGAGTACATGGTTGAGCTTGAAACGGTGAGACCCAAGCCCTTGACCATGTTCAATTCATGGAGGAAATGCTCCCCTCTCCTTCCTGTGCCGCCCCCGCCCCCTAGCCTGACTCTCATCAATTTCTTGGGATCTACTCCCCTGCCTTTTTTAGATCACGACACCACTAGCTCCTTTAATTCATTGGCTTGAAGTTTCCTTATTGGGATTACCATAGATGGGATGGCAGTTATAATTCTTTGCTATCACCTTTGCCAGTTTGCTGAGGAAAGGTGGAGCATTCCGATCTGCTCTCTGGAAATAAGGATCCATTGTGTGGTGAGCAGGAAGACTTGATCATCACACTGTAAAAGTTCACTGCGTGGAGCTATTGCTCTGATATGTGCCCTCATAGAACAAAAAGAGCTCACGGGGAACTTTAAAGATGAGGTAGCTCACGTCTCTTGTTTTACAGATGAGGAAATAGAGACTACTTGCCCAGGGCCTTATGTCTTTGTTGTTGTTCAGTCGCTAAGTTGTGTCCAACTGTTTGTGACCTGATGGGCTATATAGCATGCCAGGCTTCCCTGTCCTTCACCATCCCCCTGAATTTGCTCAAACTCATGTTCATTGAGTCAGTGATGCTGTCCAACCATCTCATCCTCAGCCACCCCCTTTTCCTCTTGCCCTCAATCTTTCCCAGCAACAGGGTCTTTTCCAATGAATTGATTCTTTGCATCAGATGGCCAAAGTATTGGAGCTCCAGCTTTAGCACCTGTCCTTCCAATGAATATTTGGCGGCTGATTTCCTTTGGGATTGACTGGTTTGATCTCCTCGCTGTCCAAGGGACTCTCAAGAGTCTTCCTTAGGCAGTCTTAACAGTTCCTTGTCTAAAGCTTGACTCTATTGGCCCAGACTCATGATCTGTCAGTAACATTCTTTCTACCCCCCAGTCTTATCTAACCAGTACAAAAATTTACCTGTCAAGAGCTCCTTTCTTTTCTATGGCAGCATTTCCCCCTTTGTTACATACTGTGATAGCCAGGCTCACATTTGAAATACAAATCCATTATAGATTTCACTCTATGTTTCTAACTGGATCCTTTGTATCCTGACTGATGCTGTAGTCTTCTTGACCACTTTGGAGACAGATTTCATAGTAATTAATTGAATATATATATTCAATATATATATATATATATATATTGGATGAGCCCACAGGTAGGAAGTTTCAGAGCTGGGTCCCCAGGTCTTTCAGACTTGCTGGTGTTATTAGCTGAGTCACTTACCTGATCTATCTACTTTTATAATGATTAGAGCTCTTGAATTTCTCATATGCTGGGATCTTTTTTTTTTTTTAAACTCTACATCCCAAACTGTAGACATATGATTTCATAATCTAATAATAAACTTCAACAGTACCTCTTTAAATAAATAATAATTACTGTATACCTCCAATATAATTATATTCTAATAAATCTGTTAAAAATTTCAGGTTAACAGTACAAATTCCTTTTAAAACTTTGTGTTTATTTTAATCGCAATAGAAATTTCTTTCCTAAACATTTTTCTTTTCTTTCTCCCCTTAACTTCCACTTTCCCTTCCTCTTTCTGCATGGGGTATTATGCGCTTTAAGTTTGTTCTTCCAATGGCAAAACTGTCTTAGCTTAGAATTTTTTTTTATACATATTAAGAACATATTGAGTAGTAAGTTACAAATGAATTAACATTTTTCTTGTAATGCATTTCTAAGAGGGAAGTGAGGCAGCAAATATAATTAAGCATAAACAAAGCACTTTAATGTACATGCTCAGAGGATTAGTCAAGGAGCACCTCTTAGAAGTGTGTTTGGAACAAGATTTTAAGAGAAGGGGTCAGAAAAGGTGAAGTAAAACAAATTATTCTTTGGGAAGCTATATTAGAAAAAAGGAGAATGGATCCTAACAACAACAACAAAAGATATTCATTGCAGTATGGCTAAGCAGGCGCTTGGCTGGAATAGAAAAGGAATATTGGGGAGTAGTAATTGGTTAAGTTACTGAAACAGAGATTCACAGACTTCCTCTCCACCTTTTGTCTGAATACTGTGCTAAACCCTAAGGGAAAACCAAAGAGGAGAGACAGTGTATGACCTGCAGGAACTGATACTCTTGCTGATGCGACAGGGTGGCAGGAAGGTAGAGGAGGAACCTTGAAAACCAGTAAGAGTGGCTTGGATTTTATGTGGTGTGTGATAGAAGGCCTTTTGGAGACTCTCATGTATTATCCCACCTTTATCATCTGCTCTGGAAAGAAAGATCAAACTGAGCAGGTGACTGATTTCAAAAATCAATTTTGGTAGCTATAGCTAATCAATTAGCAAAAGAACTTTTCTCCCCACAAATTATTTTGAACCGATTTAGATAAAAAAGGAAATAAGCTGCCTAAAATCTTCTGTCCACGGTTAACAATTAATGGAAAATCACTGGTTTGCTTTTGCAAGCAGCACTTAATGTCAGTAACTCAGGCTATTTTCCAATTTTGCAGTAAATTTTTTATACCAAAACCAATTTAGGAAGCAATTTAGTCCATGGGCTTTTTTAGTGGAAAGATGATGTGGGTAGTGTAGAATAATGACATTTTCTTATCCACATCAGAATATTAGCAAGTTACTAATGGCTCCATTTTGATACTGTCACTTTCAAACTGAAGAAGATCAAGTTGTTTATGGAAACATCTTGGATTATGTTAAAAATAGTGTAGCCTTGTAATAGTTGAGATAATAAATAATTCATGTTTTGCTTTGAGTGTGTCAGTTTATCTCTGTCTTGAATCAGACCTAAGAGAGAAAGTTTCCAGATTTCTGCTGCCCATCAAAGTCCTCTGGTAGTAGTTTGGTCTCCTGACCAGTTGTCGGAATGCAAATTTTAGTTTTTTCCTTCTTCTTCTTTTCATTTGCTTCTTTGCTACTTGCAAACTGTCCTGTGATTTCTACTCTCTCCACTGGCATGCCAGTGGGAGACTTTCTGAGATCACCGGTTTCCTGGAATGATATTTCAGGCATATTTAAATGCCTTATGATATTCCTGGGTTTATGTGGACTTGGTCCTACATGGATTGGTGGTAGGTCTCTATAAGGCACCACCATGAATATGACAGGAACCCTGGGGTCGAGGGTCAGATTGGATTGCAGCTGTCCGCTTGTCACTTGAAAAGACTGCCTGGGAAAGACATTGTTTAAGGGGTAGCCCTCCAAAGCTGCCTGAACTTTTACATATGGGTTCTCTTTTGCCTGGAGGAGAACATCGGTGAAATATGGTTTCACCCCTGTTACGGCATTGATTTCATGTGCGTTGTGCCTGTCCGCCAGAGCTCTCCCGGTTAAAATGGGCTGGAAAACAGTTGCTCCCTGGACACCACTCACAAAGTTGCTGAGGAGAGAATACCACATCCCACCACTTATCGGGCTCAAAGTGACCTGTGGCCATAAACTGGCCAGGCTCCGGAGAGCTTCGCGGTTCCACGGCGAGGCAGGAAATTCAGCCTCTGTGTGATAGAGCTGAGAAAAGTAAATACTAAGAGTGATGGCTGGATACTTTGCCAGGAAGGTATACATTTTGCTGATGCAGCAGTGGTTAGCTTCATTGCAAGGGGAGCTGCTGGAGTACAGAATAATATGCCTGATGCAGACGTTATTGTGTATGGCCGAGTCAAAGTAACCATTCACCTCAAATAACATTGATTCTGGGTGGGTATCATTCCCAGTGCAGCTGCTAGCATGACCCTTTTGCACCAGGCTTCCAGAAGAAGTTTTTAGCTCATAGAATGTGAGGTGTTTTGTTGGAGGATATGTTGGCCCATAAGGGAATCCAAAAATCTGATGAAATACTGTGTAGGGAACTCTTGCTTCTTCACCTGTCCGAATATGGTAAGGACAATTAGAGCAATCGAGAGAGAAACTCAGCCAGTAATAAGGTTTTACTATCGTTCCGTGATTGGCCAAGTATTCCTCATATAAGGGCTCCATTGTTAGTTCTATTGTCTTCTAGCTGCAACCCTAAACAAGGAAGAGAAAGGACATATAAAACCAATGCAGGAAAAATGAAACAGCGCTTTAATTTGCTGAGTCATACTTTTCTTTAGCAGAAGTAGCACAATAACCATGGTAACATCTTTTGACTCTAAAAGATAGTGATTTACTGTATACCCATAGTGAAAGTTCAAATACTAATCCTGAGAATTAGACAAATGCTGGGGGAGGAGACAGAAGAGAAAGACATAAGAACACCTTTGTTTGTTTGATAGATTCTGAGGCAGAAGAACAAATGGGTTAACAGTGCAAGTTCTAGAAACAGATTGCCTTATTTCAAATCTGGGCTCTGGCGATTACCAGCTTTGTTACTTTTGGCAAGTTATAGAACATCTGGGAGCCACAGCTTCTT
>SJYX01015396.1:188175-216263 GCA_006410675.1 Oreotragus oreotragus
GATTCTCCAGGAAAGAATACTGGAGTGGGTTACCATGTTCTCCTCCAGGGTATCTTCCCATCCCAAAGATTGAACCCATGTCTCCCACATTGCAGGTAGATTCTTTGAGCCACAAGAGAAGCGCATGAATACTGGAATGGGTAGTCTATCCCGTCTCCAATGGATCTTCCTGACCCAGGAATCAAACCTGAGATCCTATGTTTTGCATGCAGATTCTTTACCAGATGAGCTATCAGGGAGGCTCCAGAAGTTTACATTACACACAACAACAATTCTACAGTTGTCACCTGGAGGACTAGCTGTATCTCTTCTGTGATGCTTCTGGACACAATAAATAAGGATTCCTATAAGTTCTGAAAGATCTTGTAGAAGCTTTGAACACATCACTGTCTCTCTAGGGTGATATACTTCTTGCATCTACCATTAGGGCCACTTGCTGAGAATAAGTTTGAGGAGCACTGCCTCTGTCTCTGCTGTGAGCATTTACTGCATGGGAGACATATCAGTGGGTGAGGAGGATCAGCACCGTCTTATCAGCATTCAACATACCCAAGTATCTGGTGCTTCTCAAATGTCCAAAAAGTATAGTTCTTTCCATCTCTCATGTGTCCATTCTCTTCTCAAGACACTTAACTCTAGATTTTTAGTCTACCTATGCCTAAAAACTGCTAACTCTCGCCAAAGTAATAACATCCTGAACTGTCTTTTACTTTTTATCTTTCAGACTTGATATTCAATGATAGCCTTGGAGCATTGACTACACCATCATTCTTGAAATATCCTTTCACATCTTACCTTTCTGTCCCTCACCTCTGCTCCACACCCCACCATCCTTCTGGGCACAGCTTTTTTTTTTTTTCATGTATTTGTTGAATTCTTCTCCCTCTGTACCTCTCTTAACTGATGGGTTTCCAAAGGCATAGCCTTAGACTCTCTTTTCTGATCCTCACAAAGAGCATAATCCTCGGTACCCCTTAAGTCCCTAATTATTATCTTCAGCCTGGATTTCTTACTCAAACTTTGGGGCCACAGACTGGAAATCTACATCTGAAGGATCAGTCAAACTCAACCTGGCAACAGCCATACTCACTCACTCTGACCATCATAACTTTTCCTTCTCCTTCTACATTTCCCAGTTCTACCAATACTCATATTTAGCCCTCCACCAAATTCCCAGCTTAAATCACTATACCGGCTCCTTTCAAGATTTTATTGCCACCATAACTCACTCCCTTCAATCTTTTCCCAGCACTTCAGCCAGGACCAACTTACAAAGTTAGAAATCTGATCATATCATTCATCTACTTAAAACTTTCCACTGGCTTACCACAGTTCATGGAATACAGTCACTTTGGTCATAAAAGTTCCATAGGATTGGGTCTGTTGATATTTGCCTCATAACTATGCTGCACCACTCTGCTTGTGTCATGTTAAAAATAATGCTGAGCATTTTTAGTTCCTAAAAGCCACTCATTTAACTTCTGGTCTTTGCATGTTCTATTCCAGGAATGGCCACCAGTTCTACTCTCTCTATATAGCCTACTTAATAACTACCTGTCCTTTAGGTCCAAACTGGGACTACTCCTCCAGAAAGTCATCCTTGAACACACTCTCTATCTCCGTTCTAGAAGAGGTATTCTTCTGTACTTGGGTAGCACCTGATGGGCAGAATGTTGGCTCTCCAAGAATGTTTACATCCTAATCCCTAGAAAAATGAAACATCTATGACAAAATAAACTTTGTAGATGTAACTAAGATTATGGATGTTGGGATGAGATCATTTTGAATTATCTGGTTGGGTCCAACATAATCACATGAACTCAAATTCAGAGAACTTTTCCAGGTTGAGTAGAGTCAGAGGGGATATAGCTGTGATAGAATAATCAAAGGGATAAAATGTTACTGAATTTAAAAACTTTGGAGAAAGAAAACCATAACCAAGGAATGTAAGCAGCTCCTAGAAGCTGGTAAAGGAAACATGTTCCCCTAAACCTTCTAGAAAAAAAAATCCTATCTTGACAACATCTTGTTAATAGTCCTATAAAGTCTCTGACTTCAGACATAGAGAAATGTAAGGTAATAAATTTGCATTGTTTTAAGTCATAAAATTTGTAGTAATTTGTTACAGAAGTAATAAAAAAAACTAATAAGTACGCTATATAACAGCTATTGTAGCAGGTACTATACTGTGTTGTCACTATGCATACCAAAACTACCTAAATTACACTGGAAGCTCTTAAATTAAAATAAACTCTATCTATTTCTTTGTAGAGCTCCAAGGTCTAGCACACATAAATGATAAAAATTATTCCTTGAATAATTGAACAAAGTTTTCTAAAAAGGTGAAAAAAAAAGGAAGACATAAGAGAGAGAAAGAATAGGAATAAGGAAAATGTTCATGTACAATGTAACCAAGCTACTGGCAGAACAAATATTCTGTAAAATATATGCCATCTCTATGTTTGTGATATCTTTCTTAATTACATGGGATCACTGTTTGAAGAAGGCTTTGAGCAAATTAGTTAAGGCAGAGATAACTCTCACAATAAGAAACAAATTATCCTTAACTTTGAAAGAGATGGGAATACCAGACCACATGACCTGCCTCTTGAGAAATCGGTAGGCAGATCAGGAAGCAACAGTTAGAACTGGACTTGTAACAACAGACTGGTTCCAAACTGGGAAAGGTATACATCAAGGCTATATATTGCCTTATTTAACTTATATGCACACTACACCATGAGAAACACTGGGCTGCATGAAGCATAAGCTGGAATCAAGATTGCTGGGAGAAATATCAATCACCTCAGATATGCAGATGACACCACCCTTATGGCAGAAAGTGAAGAAGAACTAAAGAGCCTCTTGATGAAAGTTAAAGAGGAGAGTAAAAAAGTTGGCTTAAAGCTCAACATTCAGAAAATGAAGANTGGATGAAGCATAAGCTGGAATCAAGATTGCTGGGAGAAATATCAATAACCTCAGATATGCAGATGACACCACCCTTATGGCAGAAAGTGAAGAAGAACTAAAGAGCCTCTTGATGAAAGTGAAAGAGGAGAGTAAAAAAGTTGGCTTAAAGCTCAACATTCAGAAAACGAAGATCATGGCATCCGGTCCTGTCACTTCATGGGAAATAGATGGGGAAACAGTGGAAACAGTGTCAAACTTTTTTTGGGGGGGGCTCCAAAATCACTGCAGATGGTGACTGCAGCCATGAAATTAGAAGACGCTTACTCCTTGGAAGGAAAGTTATGACCAACCTAGACAGCATATTGAAAAGCATATTACTTTGTCAACAAAGGTCCGTCTAGTCAAGGCTATGGTTTTTCCAGGAGTCATGTATGGATGTGAGAGTTGGACTATAAAGAAAGCTGAGTGCCAAAGAAATGATGCTTTTGAACTGTGGTGTTGGAGAAGACTCTTGAGAGTCCCTTGGACTGCAAGGAGATCCAACCAGTCCATCCTAAAGATCAGTCCTGAGTGTTCATATGTTGAAGCTGAAACTCCAATACTTTGGCCACCTGATGCGAAGAGCTGACTCATTGGAAAAGACCCCGATGCTGGGAAAGATTGAAAGTGGGAGAAGAAGGGGATGACAGAGGGTGAGATGGTTGGATGGCATCACTAACTCAATGGACATGAGTTTGGGTAAACTCCAAGAGTTGGTGACGGACAGGGAGGCCTGGTGTGCTGCAGTCCATGGGGTTGTGAAGAGTTGGACACGACTGAGCGACTGAAATGAACTGAATTGACGTTTTAGCTCAGTAGTAGTAGCAGTATGAATCTCCCAGGTTGTATAGTTGATTCTGATTTATTAGAGTCCAAAGACATAGCAAGGGTTTTGCATTTTGTTCATAATATTGTTCTTCTTTGTTTCTTTGCTGACTATGAAAGTATCTAATATATATACTGTATGGAGGTTTTGAGTGTGCTTGCATGTAGAATCAGCTATTTCTTCAAATCATTGGCAATAAATAGGAGGTGGTTATCCTTTGGCAGGGACTAAGACCTTGGGATCCATTTTATTTAGTGGTAGAGACTTCTTGGAGAAGCAATGCTTGAGAATTCTATGGGTTGTGGACCCTAATTCATTGACATTTGAGAGTTTTATTTCCAGTAGGTGGGTCTTGTTAGAGCATTTTGGAAACTTTCCTGTTCTAGAGAGCAAATATGATCCTTCAGGATATTACAAATAAATAATGTCTTGGATGTTAAGCCCTCAAAGTTGAAATTTTAAGTAATAATTTTTCCTTTACAAAAATATTCCTTCAGTATTATTGTTCTCAAGCAGCAACCAAGGGCATTATAATATAGTTACAGAAACATTTTTTAAAATATAAATTTATTTAATTGGAGGCTAATTACTGTATTGTATTGGTTTTGCCATACATCAACATGATTTTGTAACTATTATGTGTTTGTACAAAAGAAACTCTCCCAGTTTTGTTTATTATTAATATGCCCTTTGTCAATTTAAGAAGTGAGCATCAGTATATCTTTATGGTTATATTTTGTACCTTTTCATTCCTGGTGAAAAGGTAATACCTTTTTAGATGCTTATTGATCTGTAGTATTTATTCTTCTGTGAAAGATGTATGATTTTTTATCGCTTTTTTGTTTGAGGTTTTTCTAACAGATTTACAGTAACTTATGTATCAAGAGAATTAGCTGTCATATTTCTTGTTAATATTTTACCTGCTTTATAGAGCCTTTTAATTATGCTGATGGTATTTTTAATTGAACCAAATTTTACATTTTATGTCGTCTAATTAATATTATTATTATTTTTTTTTTACTATTGTGTTTAGAAAAGACTTATGCATCAAAGAGGAGTTTAAGTATTCCCCCTAGTTTCTTCTACTATGTATGGTTTTTACGTTTACCACTTTGTCCAGGCAGCAAAATGGATAAAGCAGAAAATTCGAAAGGGACAAACTAACCATTGCAACAAAGTTAATTTCTCACTTTTTGAAATTTAATTTACCACCACTTCAAAAATATTTGTTACAGCCTCTCCTATAGAAGCACTTTCATCAACTTCTGTCTTCTCAACCCAGGTCCCCTCAGTCATTGCTGTATTTGGTACGGCCTGATCTCCACGCCGAAACCTGCAGAGGTCCTTTACTAATCCTTTCCTGGGCAGAAAATACTTTAGGAGCGTCAGTCCAGCAGTTGATGGGATGTGACTTTACTCGTGTCACCATTAGCCTAACGGCTGATATCTCTGCACTGACTCTGGGCACCACATACGCATCAAATTCCAGATTTCTCCTGACCTCTGACACATCAACTTGGTCCACAGGATTGGGTGTTTGCCTCAGATGGCTCCTTAGTGTTATATTTTCCTGCTCCAAGGCTTCTTACTCCCTGCGAAGGTTTTCCTTGGGATCCTGCCTCTTCCCCTGATTAACCCTTGGCAATGGACCGATCACCTAGAACCTGACACCGTCTCCTGCTTGATCCTGAGCATTGTTTTCTCCTGGATCTGTGCCTCTCTCAGCCTTACACATGAGACTGGACCTAAGAATATAAAAACTTGCCAAAATCAAGCCCAAAGTCTCACTTTCTTTTGAATATTGTGCGCTGAGTGTGGTCTGCTGTTGGGAGGTACACCCGATATCCAGATTATAACTCAAATTACAATGTCAACTCACCCACAGAAAATTTACAGATTGATTTGGCTAAAATGTTATGGAAGCAGTACCAAGAGGCCCTTTTCTGCCTTTACTTTTTTTGCGGGGGAAGAGGGTATGGAGATCTCCATATGTAATAGTCCCAGAATTACCCTTCTGGTAAGGAGAAATCTTTGGGTTTTCAAGATAAAGGTGGTATGGAAAGTCCTGATTGCTTTTCTAAGCATCCTTCCTTTGTATCCCTCTGCTAGGCTATCTTAGCCACGAATGATGCATCATTACTGTCTTAAAGGGGATCTTGAGGACTAGTGGCTTTTATAGGTAATGATGGGAGTTTTGGAGTCTCATTCTTGCTGATGGCTTTCAGGGCCAACCAACTGTGGCTCCCTATTGGCAAGTCTTCACTTTTTCAGAAGATCTTTAATCACCCTTATCTGAAGGGGAAGCAGGAAAGAATTCCCACCCGCTTTGAACTCTTACAGAATTTGTGGTTTTTATCAGCAATTTGCCACTGATGACAGACCGCCTTGTGTTAACCTTTGGTATCTGTCCTTTCATTTTCCCCTAACCAGGTTGAGATCCGCCCTGTTTAGCTCCTGGACTATCTCAGGAACCTTGATTGGCTCACAAGCCGAGTTGGCTAAGACTTGTTTCCCCATCATCCTGTGTCCCTATCCCCCAGTTCTCTTCCTTCTGCTTTGCCCGCACTTGAGAAATAAATGCATGCCGCCCTCAGCTGAGCAGATCTCCTGGCGGTAGGAAGTGGAGAGCTGCAGAACCCAGCTCCTGGTCTCCACCCCTAGTGAGTGGCCCCCTGGGCTACGTCTGTGGGAGGACCGCCTTCCTTAGTTTAACACCAATGATCCATACAGGAGGACAGTCTGCTTTCTCTTCACTCAGCCAGGGTTTAGTGAGTACTGGTAAAGCACAGTTTGCACCGGAGTAGTTGGAAAATGGAGTCTGCCCTTCCCAATCTGTGCGCAATCTGTTAGCAGCTAAAAACAAGTGTTAGCAGTTATAATTACCATCATTTTGTCTCCACGCTTGGATCACATTCCAGGTGTTCTAGGAGTTGGTCCATTTCCTCTCTTTCCCCCTTCACGTCTCATGCCCTGTTTCAAGTAGTTGTTTCAGAGGGCAGCTGTGTTGTTAAGATTTGCCTCCTGTATCGGTTCGGAACTCTTTTTGCAGTTTGCGTCCATTAGTGCCTTCAAACTTGGCTGTCCCGAGTTAGAAAGACCTTGCCGAGGTGTGGCTGCGTCTAAGAACACTGTTGAATTGGTGCCATGGTAACGTTTGCAAAGTAGCTACTGCTAGGATACGGCTCTGACACTTATTACTGTATTTGCATTTCAAACCACCTGTTCTGAAGATGAAAATATACATGAATGCATATTCCATTCTGGATAAAAGCTTAATATCTTACTGTTTAAGTGAACATGTTGGGTTTTTTTCTCCCTCTGGCTGTGAGAATCAAATTCTGAGCTCAGAGCCTTTGTTCTGATCTAAAATAGGAGCCAGCCTTGGGATGTGGACAAGATCTGTTGGTTTCTTTACCTGTGGTGGTGCCAGAGCCCCTCCTTGGGAGGCTCTCCCTTCTGTGAGAGGGAGGCCGCTGCGAAGGGAGCAGAGACTTGACTTCCCCAAAAGGAGGCGCTTTCTACTAATAGCCCCGCAGCTCCTGGAGCGGGGAGGAGCTCTATACTTTTGTCAAACCTGGGTTACTACGTGCTAGCAGTTTCCCTTTTCTTACACATCCCCTGGGATACTCTTGCTATTGATAACGCTTGTGGTTGCCTCCAGTGTTAAGACAAGCTTTGCCCCTGAATCAGCTGCAAGAGCACCTCGTCCCTCTTCTTGCTTCCCCTCCACCCCCTCCATCTCCACACCGTCTCCTAGGACACTTTACATGTTGACAGTCATGAGTCATTGTGCTCACCCTCATTATTCCCACTCTCCTCTTCCTCAGCCCGCCTGAAGGACCTCGTGGTGATCACTGTTACGTATTTCCATTAGTTGCCACCCAAAGTCCTTAAGCATGTATCAGTTCAGTCGTTCAGTCATGCCCGACTCTTTTGCGACCCCATGAACTGCAGCACGCCAGGCTTCCCTGTCCATCAGTAACTCCTGGAGTTTGCTCAAACTCATGTCCATTGAGTCGGTGATGCCGTCCAACCATCTCATCCTCAGTCGTTCCCTTCTTCTTCAGCCTTCAAACTTTCCCAGCATCAGAGTCTTTCCCTATGAGTCAGTTCTTCATATCAGGTGACCAAAGCATGTATACTATGCTAAAATATATGTGCGTATACACTGTGCTAAAAATAACTGTCAGGGATGATGGAAGCACCCAGAAGGCTTCCTGCAGCAGCATCACTACGCAATTTGTTTTTCATGGTCAAGCTTCCATTCTCTACAACAGCAAACAGTCCTCTCCTCCTCCTCTTGAGGGCTCCTTCTAGGTTAAATATTTCATGTTGATCTTTGTGCCTTTTATGGGTCTCAAGCGTATTCATTACCTCCTCAGCTAGCTAATTTTCAGTGAGATTTTCTTTCGTTGATGCTTGTTCACACTATTGAATCCCATTCCTTCCACATCATTGGCCGTTGGTCTTGCCTTTCTGTCCCTACTTCCTGCCTCTATTTTCACCTCCTAACTCAATGAACTGGTAAATATAAAACCAAAAGTTGATCCTCTAAGTTTACCTTTTATTTGACCTCAATAAATGATATTCCATTTAAAAATATTACCTTAAAAATGAGCCTCTATCTACTAGTATATTTATTTACCAATTGCATTTTAGGGTAATTTGAGAAGTAGGCAATCCCAATTAGGCAGTCAGTTTTTAAGACAGGTCTAGTGAGGTGTAACTGACAAATAAAACTCTGTATATTTAGTATATATAACTTGATGTTTTGATGTTCTTGTACATTGTGAAATAATCATAACAATAAAGCATATTAATGTATTAGTCATCTCACATGTGTAAGAGATCCTGCAGTGTTTGTCTTTCTGTATTTCATTCATTTCTTTTAATATAATGCCCTCCAGATTCATCCATGTTGTGGCAGATGCCAGGGTTTCCTTTTTAAAGGCTGAATAATATTCCATTTCATGTGTATACCACGTTCTTTAACCATTCATTTGCCGAGGGACATTTAGGTTATTTCCATATCATCACTGTTGTGATGATAATTCTGCAGTGAACAGAAGGGAGTACAGATATCGCTTTGAAATCCTGACTCTGATACTTTTGGATAAATATCCAGAGGTGGGATTACTGGATCATATGGTAGTTCTATTTTTAATGTTTTGAGGAACCACTGTACTGCCTGTATCAGACTGCATTCCCACCAACAATAGATGATGTTTCTCTTTTCCCGATTTTCATCAACACTTGTTATCTTTTGCCATTTTGATAATAGCCATCCTAACAGGTGTGAAGTGATATCTCACTGTGGTTCTGATTTGCATTTCCATGATGATGAATAACCTTTGAGTACCTTTTCATATACGTGTTGATCATTTGTATGTCTTTTGAGAAATGTCTCTTCAGGTCTTTTGCGCCCCCACCTCCCTCCTTTTTAAAGTCAGAATGTTTTGTTTTTGTTTTTGCTGTCAAGTTGTATGAGTTCCTTATACATTTTGGACATTAATCCCTTATCAGATATGTTGTTTGCAAATATTTCTTGCTGTCCTGTAGGTTGTTTTTTTACTCTTTTTCTTTTGCTGTGTACCTGTTGTTTGATACAGGTCCACTTGTCTTTTTATTTTTGATGCCTGGACCTTTGGTGTCACAGACAGAAAATTATAGCCAAGATTAATATCAAGAAGCTTTCCCCCTTGTTTTCTTCTAGTCGTTTTACAGTCGGGGAAGGCAATGGCACCCCACCCCAGTACTCTTGCCTGGAAAATCCAATGGACAGAGTAGCCTGGTGGGCTGCAGTCCATGGGGTCGCTAACAGTCGGACAGACTGAGCGACTTCACTTTCACTTTTCTCTTTCATGCATTAGAGAAGGAAATGGCAACCCACTCCAGTATTCTTGCCTGGAGAATCCCAGGGATGGGGGAGCCTGGTGGGCTGCCGTCTATGGGGTCACACAGAGTCGGACACGACTGAAGCGGCTTAGCAGCAGCAGCAGCAGTTTTACAGTCTAAGCTTTCACACGCAAGCCTTTAATCCATTGTGAGTTGATTTTTGTTAATACTATGATATAAGTATCCAGTTTTGTTCTTTTGCATTAATCACCATTTTTAAATTACAGTTTTTAAAATACCTGTTTGGAAAACTCTAAAGGAGATTGACTTTGCAAAACTTCATTTAGATTGCACAGAATAACTTTTAAAACTGAATTTAATCGCAGAGAAACAAAATCCTTGATCTTTGGGTTTCTGCTCACAACTATTATTGCTGAGTTGAGATTTACAGGAAGGAAGGAGGGTTGTAGAAACATCTAGATTCCCAGATAGACTTCTTCTGTCTTTGTTAACTTGCCATGTTTCATCTTCAGTCAGATGAATTATGCTATATGTTGTCTATATAAAGTAATATGAGATTATGATGAAGACACTTACAAAGGCTGAATTCTTCTACACTGATATGTGTAACAATACACTTTTAGTTAGTTTAGTTGTAAACAAAGATTTGTTTCTAATCTGTATTCTGGCATCCCAGTTTGCCATGTATCCAAGATGGCTTATGTGTTGCTAGCTGCTGCTTATAAGGTGACATTTTCTTTGGATGGCAAGAAGTAAAGTAATCTCTATTTTATTGCTAAAATATTTTACTTTTATTTGAATGTACTGTGCCCAATTAATTCATTGCTTTCATTGCAGTTTGGCTGACACTGAATAATAATGCCCACATTCATATAGCAGTAACAGACTACTTAAAACTACTTAAAAAAGAAACTGAAGAAAAAGAATAAGCTTGAAATAAATAAGAGCAGTGTATTCGGTGGATTTAATAAAGTTCACTATAGAATTAGTTGAGATGAGAGAAATGTTAGGATTGAGAGGAAAGGGATATATATATATCCCACATATATGTTTGTATATATTTATATACTTTGGCCACCTCATGCAAAGAGTTGACTCATTGGAAAAGACTCTGACGCTGGGAGGGATTGGGGGCAGGAGGAGAAGGGGACGACAGGGGATGAGATGGCTGGATGGCATCACTGACTCGGTGGACGTGAGTCTGAGTGAACTCCGGGAGTTGGTGATGGACAGGGAGGCCTGGCATGCTGCGGTTCATGGGGTTGCAGAGTTAGACACGACTGAGCGACTGAACTGAACTAAACTGATACATAGACGTATATGGGTTTCCCTGGTGGCTCAGATGGTAAAGAACCTGCCTGCAATGCAGGAGACCCTGGTTCAGTCCCTGGGTTGGGAAGATACCCTGGAGAAGGGAATGACAACCCACTCCAGTATTCTTGCCTGGAGAATCCCATGGACAGAGGAGCCTCGCAGGCTATAGTCCATGGGGTCACTCGTGGAATTGAACTTGACCGAGCTATATATATATATATGTATGGCTTCTCAGGTGGCGCTAGTTATAAAGAACCCTCTTGCCAGTGCAGGAGAGAGAAGAGACACGGGTTTGGTCCCTGGGTCAGGAAAATCCTCTGGAGGAGGTCACGGCAACCCACTGCAGTACTCTTGCATGGAGAATCCCATGGATGGAGGAGCCTGGTGGACTGAGCTGTGGTCCACAGAGTCGCAAAGATTTGGACAACGCTGAAGCGACTTAGCACACTGGCCCATGCATGTATATAGCAAAGGATGAATCTTCTAGTTTGGGGTCGTGAGAAGAATGGCCACAGGGTGGCAGCGCAGTCTAGAGAGCAGGAAACTTTTTGCTGGACCCGCGGTTACTTTGCTAAAACCACACTTTGTGGGCACGTGTCGCCCCCACCTTGTTGAAAACTTCTGATTTTATATTGACATATAGTTGATTAATAATGTTGTGTTAGCTTCAACTGTACAGCATAGGGTGTGTGCGCACGGGCCTAGTTGTGTCTGACTCTTTGCGACCCCATGGACTGTATCCACTGCCTATGGGATTTTCCAGGCAAGAATACTGCAGTGGGTTGCCAGGTTCCTACTTCAGGGGTCTTCCTGACCCAGGGATCAAATCTGCACCTCCTGCATTGCAGGAGGATTCTCTGTCGCTGAGCCACTGGGGAAGCCCATATGCTATACAGTAGATCCTTGTAAAACCACACTTTTTTTTAATCTCAGAATTCCTCCATGTTGCTTTCCCCATTATCCTAGATAAACATCAGCAAATGTTCAGACTCAAAGGTCACTCCTAAAACTTAAACTGAGGAAAAGTGCAGGATGAAGCACTATCTTTACTCCTGGAGTCTGTAAGCTATTTTTGCCTAAGCTTTTGATGTCATATCCAAGATATTATTGCCAAGACTAATGTCATAAGCTTTTCCTTCTAGAGATTAAATTTAAGCATTATACTGGAGTGGGTAGCCTTTCCCTTCTCCAGGGGATCTTCCCAACCCAGAGGTTGAACCCAGGTCTCCCACATTGCAGGTGGATTCTTTACCAGCTGAGCCACAAGAGAGGCCCAAGAATACTGAAGTGGGTATCCTATCCCTTCTCCAGGAGATCTTCCCAATCCAGGTGGATTCTTTACCAACTGAGCTATCAGGGAAGTCCCTTTATTTATAGAGTCTATACAGAGGCTCTAAAAACATTTCAAACTATCTGTGAGGAAGATCCAACTTAAGTTACTAAATCATCATACACTAATGATTTTGTAAAATTTGATGAAAATTATTATATTAACGATGAACAAAAAACATTGAAATCAGAAGATTATTTTAAAAAGGAGTAGTTCAACAGATATAACCAGATCAACAAATACAAATTAAAATTTTTTAAATAAATATAAAAGAACACTTGTCTCTTTTTGCTATTTTTGCCTGAGCTTATGATGTCATATCCAAGAAATTATTGCCAAGACTAATGTCATAAAGCTTTTCCTTCTAGAGATTTTATAGTTTCAGGCTTTAAATTTAGGTCTTTATCATCTATTTTGAAGGTTTTTGTATGTGTGTATGTGTATGGTTTCAGGGTCCAGTTTCATTCTTTTTTCTTTTTTTGGTATTTATTTATTTTTTTACACGAACTCCCAAACATGAACCCCCCTCCCACCTCCCACCCCACATCATCCCTGTAGATATCCAGTTTTCCTAACATTATTTGTTGAGATTATCTCCTCCCCATTGTATGATCTTGGGCATCCTTGTCAAAGATCACTTTTTTTTTTTTTTTTGGCCTTGCCATGTGGCATGTGGAATCTTAGTTCCCTGACCAGGGATCAAACCTGTACCCCCTGAAGTGGGAGTGCAAGTCTTAACCCCTAGACCACCAGGGACGTCCCCACGAGCATTTGACTGTGTTTGCATGATTTGTTTCTGGGCTTTCTAGTCTTTTCCATTGGCCTATGTGTCTATGTAAACATAAACAGAACAAACATCACACAGAATAAAAAGAAGAAAAGAGTTACCAAAACTACATATGTTGTTTGTTGAAAGCATATGTATATATGATTAATGTATATAGATGGTTAATATAGAGAATTGCTATTACTATATCCTACAATTGTATTAAAATATTTACGAAGGATATAGTGAATCTCTATATTCAATGTCCTATACATGTACATTTTATTTCCACTCTGTATATCCATTTAAAAGGTTTTTACTATGACCAACTTGCTTCTTGCTTGTTACTGTATCCCAACTAGGTTGAACAGCTTGCTCAAACTTAATGTTTGTTTTAATGGCATCGTAATAGAGAAAGCCAGTTTCTAGAGGTATGCTAATAGGAAAAGAGGAAGAGGTTTTAAAGCAGTTTCACCACCTGAAGATACTCACTTAAAAAAAAATGAATTAATTAGTTTTATTTTGGGCCATGCTGGGTCTTCACTGCTGGGCGGGCTCCTCTCTGGCTGGGGCGAGTGGGGGCTGCTCTCCAGTTGCGGCGTGTGGGCTTCTCACCGCGGTGGCTTCTCCTGTTGTGGAGCCTGGGCTCTGGGGTGTGTGGGCTTCAATAGCTGTGGCACATGGGCCAGTAGTTGTGCCCTCTGGGCTTTAGAGAACAGGCTCAACAGTTTTGATGCATGGGCGTAGTTGCTCTGCGGCTTGTGGGATCTTCCTGGACCGGGATTAAACCCATGTCTCTTGCATCGGCAGGTGGATTCTTTCCCACTGAGCCACCAGGGAAGCTCTAACGATACTCATTTTTAATGCTTTTTAAAAACAAACAAGCGATGTAATATTTTAAAAATTCATTGTCAATGCTTCATTAGTGGCCAGTTCCAGCAATTTATCCTGTAAAAGTGAAAAGTGAAAGTGTTATTTGCTCAGTTGTGTCTGACTCTTTATGACCCCATGTAGCCTGTCAGGGTCTTCTGTCCTTGGGATTTCCCAGGCAAGAATACTGGAGTGGGTTGCCATTTCCTCCTCCGGGAGGTCTTTCTGACCCAGGGATCAAACCTAGGTCTCCTGCATTACAGGCAGATTCCTTACCGTCCGAGCCACCAGGGAAGCCCTATAAAATAATGTTAAATTTAAACTATCTTTCAATGAATGGTTTCTGGTTCCATGAATTTCCTGTGCATGGATCTTGATGGAGTATAAAAATGTTAACCATTCTATCGGTTCCGTCAGGGGTTTGGTAATCATTTTGAGCAGATGAGCAATATCAAAATTATTACCTGCTGTGTGGATAATAGTTGTTAAATTATGAAACATAACATAATCTGTGAAAACTGTCCTTTTATGCTTCTAATGTTTATTTTGACTTTTCAGTCATCTAGTACTGGAAAATACGGTGTATTTCTTCCTTGTTTGGAAATATTAAGATTATTAACTTGAGACATATATTTCAGAAAAATAGGTAAGTCTGGCTGTCTAATACATATCTTTACAAAACTGAGCCCAAACATGTTTCTTTTCTGTTAGTAACACTTGAGTTTCTTCAAGGTGCAGACATTCTCTACAGNTAAACATTTCCATAAGAAAAAGGCATTGGTTAACTTGAGGTGAAACCAGGTATCATTATGGCAACACAGAATCTTAAGAGAAACCTCCTTTAAATTTGTATAGAGAAGGGAAAAAATATCGCTAGTTTGTTTTCTCCTGCCGCTTAAGAGAGAGAAAATGTCTGACACTTGCAGGCTATTTCCTCCGTTTGGAGACCCCTGGCCTTCCTGCCTGTTACCCTCTCAATATTATCACATAAAGAGAATACTTTCAAATGGAATGCATTAGTTTTTATGTAATTCATAATTTTAATTTTATCACTAAACACATTATTGAGTTTGGCTGACTTTTCATAGTAAGATTTTCTTTTTTTTTTTGCAGTGCAATTAAAAAAAATTTTACTGGTGGATAATTTCTTTACAGTGCTATGGTGGTCTCTGCCGTACATCAGCTCGAAATCAGTTATAATTATATATATATATATATTTCCCCTCTCTCTTGAACCTCCTTCCTACCCGTATCCCATCCACTTAAGTTATCAATGGGTGCCAGACTGGGCTCCCTGTGTTATATAGCAGCTTCCCACTAGTGATCTATTTCAGAGTGTTTAACTAATGCTTAAAATAACATAGCTAATAATTGGTAAATCTAGGATTTGAGCACTCTAAAATTCTTTATACCACAATCTCTCGATCATATCTTACTTTTTAGAGCAAAAAGAAAATCATCTCAATTTAATGACCTAGCCTTAAGATAGGGAAAAGTCATATTTCAAAAGTGGGACAATGATAAAGTCAACAAAGAGAAGAAAGTGTAGGAAGAGCATGTCATGAGAAAATGATAAGTATGTGTGGGAAAACAGCTGAAAACGTTTTTGGCAAGAGGAAAGAAATTTTAAAAATCAGCTTTATTGAGGTATAATTTACATATAATGCACCCATCTCAAGTGTACAGTTTTATGAGTTTTGACAAATGTATGTACTCATGTTACCATCATTACACTAAAAATGGGGAACATTTCCATCAGTCCCAAACTTCCTCCATGTCCCTCCCTTTCCCATCAACCACCCTCCCGCATTGCTCTAGGGAAGTATCATCTCTTTGCCATTACTATAGACTAGATTTGTTTTTTCCAGAGTTTCACATAAAAAGACTCATGAAGTATGAACTATGGGCCTTTTGTTTATTCCTGATGTTTTTGAGATTCACCCTCATGATTATGTGTATCACTTGTTTGTTCCTTTTTAATACCAAGTAATATTCCTTTGTATAGATATACTATATAATTCATTTATCTGTTGATGAACATTTGTGTTGTTTCTAATTTTGGATGATTATGAAAAAAGTTTCTGTGAGCATTCATGTCCAAGTCTTCGTGTGGACACGTGCTTCCTTCTTTTGGACAAATACTTAAAAAGTGGAGTTGCTAGGTTGTACGACAAATGCATCTCAAGTTTCTAAGAACTGCCAAACTCTTTTCCAGAGTGGTTTGTTATCTGATATTCCCACTGGCAACATATGAGCATTCCAGTTATGCCACATGCTTGCCAACACTAGATATAGTCAGTGAAAGGAAATGTTTAAAATATCAATTTAGAAAGACAAGTTTCTTTTTTAAAAAGTATTTATTTGTTTATTTGGCTATATAAGGTCTTAGTGGTGACACACAGGATCTTTGTTGCATCATGTGGAGTCTTTTATTGCGGCTCATGGGCTCTCTGGTGGAGGCACACAGGCTTGAAAGCTCCTGGGCTCAGTGGTTGCAGTATACGTGCTTAGGTGCTCCACAGCACGTGGGATCTTAGTTCCCCGACCAGGGACTGAACCTGAGTCCCCTGCACTGCAAGGAGGATTCTTAACCACTGGACTGTCAGGGAAGTCCCATGGAAAAATGAGTTTCTTTTAAGCTTGTCATTTGACAAGAAGGGAATGAATAGTGGATAAGATTCTGTAGTACTTCTGTTTGTTCATTTGGATAATTAATGCCCAATGAATTTCCAAGGGTACCATAATTAGCAAGAAATTTGATACTTACCACTGCTTTCATCTGCTGCTGTCCCAGTCTCTTCCAAATGAAGTCACTGATAGTGCTGAGCTCAGTTCAGTCTTCTCCCTCAATTAGAACAGAATATGTGGCAGCTGAGAAAAAATATTATGATCTTAGACTCAGTAGAGGATAAGGTGAGCTCTGAAAATACTCCAAGCGGTTGCTGTTGAGAAGCCTGTTGAGTCTAATTGTTGTTTCATTATTGATACATTTTTTGTCTTTATAATATTGTTTTGATTGCTGTATAAGTTTCAGGTATATAGCATTGTAACTTGACATCTATATTTACACTATGAAATGATCACTATCACAAATTCATTTAGTATCCATTACCATTCACAGTTGACATCTTTCACCCATTTCTTCCCCTCCTCCAAGCTCCTTCCCCTCTGGTAACCACTAATCTGACCTTGTATCTATGAGTTTGTTTTTATCTTATTTTGTTTGTTCCTTTGTTTTGTTTTTTTGGGTCTCACATAGAATTGAAATAATATTTGACTTATTTCACTTAGTATAATGCCTTCAGGGTCCATTNAGAGAAAAATGAGATTTTGTGTTTGGACATGCTAAATTTGGGGTGTCAGTTAGATACTTATGACAAGGTGTTAAGGGACTTCCCTGGTGGTCCAGTGGCTAAGACTCTGCATTCCCAATGCAGAGAGGCTGGGTTTGATCCCTGGTCAAGGAACAAGATCACCTCCATGCCACAATGAAAGATCCCACGTGCCACAACTAAGACCCAGCGCAGCCAAATAAAAATAAATATTTAATTTTTAAAAAGGCAAGGTATTAAATAGATGTTGGACAGAACACTCTACCTTGTGTTCAGGGAGAGGTCTAGGCTGGAGGTATAAATTTGGAGTTTCTCAACAGGAAGATGGAATTCAAGGTCGTGATACCTGACACCTGTGGACTGAGCCTGGCAACCCTTCTGAACTGAGGTTCTGTAAAAGCATTTCTAAGGCAGGACAAGAGTAATTTAACATAAAAGTTTCTCTGCCATTTGAGCCAGTACCTACTCCCCCTTTAGTGTGCATTGTGCATCTGCACTATACATTAACTATAGTCCTTTAGAAGATATCGGAATGCCTACTTGCCAGGAGGGAAAAAAGGCAGTTTCCTCCTGGCACCAGCAAGGTAACTCCTTAGGAGATAACACTCCCTTCTTGATCCTGTAGGGAGTCGCAGGGCCCTGCCGNCTGCGATTCATGGGGTCGCAAAGAGTCGAACACGACTGAGCGGCTGAACTGAACTGAACTGAATGAACTGGTGGGTGGTATAGTCTGCATGTCACCTTTAAGAGATCTTTAGTATCACTTGAATTAGTTTTGTTGATGGTAAATTCAGAAGCTACTTTGTATCTCTTTGTAAAAGAGTCACTTTCTTAAAAAAAGAAAAGTTGTGATGTTTCAAAGGTCAAGATTACTTCCTAAGACTTTTGATTTTTGAAAAGTTTTGTTATCTTGGTAAAAAGATCTAGTCCTGGCCCTGGCTGTTTATCTGAACAACAGGAGTTGAGAGCATTTGCAGGGTGAGGTAAGGGCCCTGGCACTATCACCATCAGCCCTCCCTTTCATGCCCAGAATAGGCACCGACGCTGCAGGGGTGGGACACTGGCCACATTGACACTTCTAGTTTTTAAGTGGAAAGACCAGGAGACTTCAGTCCCAAGGTGGACAGAGGAGCCTTCATACAAAGATCCTGAGAACGGCATAGAGGCGAAAGGCTAAACCCATCATTTGCTCCCTGCCCCTCCTGCTCTTAGGATGTTAGTGGCAAGTTGTTTTAGCAAACCTGAAAACTTGAGTCTTTCCTTTGGAGAGCCTTGTTTCTTTCCACTTAAACTATAATTATCATCTGAAAGTACACCAATATTTGATTTAAATATTTACATTTATAGTTATTTATATAAAGTTTTATATTTAAAACCTCATCTGGAGAACTTGATTTAGAGTAATAGCAATTTGGGGAAGGTTTAGAGAACATCCTAAATTGGCTAAAGTTTTTTTTTTTCCCCCTCTTTGATATGTTTAACATTTCTTTAATTACTCCAGAACTTGAATGTTGTTAATAAGATTCGTAAGTTTAGTGTTCAGTTCAGTCGCTCAGTCGTGTCTGACTCTTTGCGACCCCATGAATCGCAATGGCCTGGTTATGAATCAGCAGTGCCATCTAGTGCTTACTACCTTGAATTATAGTCAAGTGCCAGCAAGGGACATGGGAGACCAAGAAATTCTGCTCTATGTTCAGTGATGGACATAGAATGTGAAAATTTCTCACCTTGCTAAGACTTTAGGTTTATCTCATTAGAAGAGGCTTCCTTTGAATTCAAACTAGCACAGACTACAGTTTTCTTTAAGGCCTCCTTAGTGCTGAATTTTTAAAAACTTAGAGTGACATTACACTCAGACATAATTGAGCGACTGAATAATAGAAACAAAAGTGACTTTAAAATTCATTTTTTTCTTTCACTGAATTTTAAAAATTAATTTTTATTGGAATATAGTTAATCACAATGTTGTGTTAGCTTCTGATGTATAGCAAAGTGAGTCAGCTATATGTATACATATATCCCTCTTTTTTTGGATTTCTTTCTCATTTAGGTTACCACAGAGTATTGAATCGAGTTCCCTGTGCTATATAATAGATTCTCATTAGTTATCCATTTTATACTTAGAATCCCAGGGACAGGGGAGCCTGGTGGGCTGCCGTCTGTGGGGTCGCACAGAGTCGGATACGACTGAAGCGACTTAGCAGCAGCAGCAGCAGTGTATATATGTCAGTCCCAATCTCTTAATTCATTCCACCTTCTCCTCCCCCTTGGTATCTGTATGTTTCTTTCCTATGTCTGTGTCTGTCTTCCTGTTTAGCAAAGAACTTCATCAGTGTAATTTTTCTAGATTTCACAAATAAGTGATATTATACAGCATTTGTTTTTCTATTTCTGACTTAATTCACTATGTATGACGATCTCTAGGTCCATCCACATCTCTGCGAATGGCACAGTTTTGTTCCTTTTTATGGTTAAGTAATATACCATTATATATATGTACCGCATCTTCTTTATCCATTCCTTTGTTGGTGGACATTTAGGTTACTTCCGTGTCCTGGCTGTTGTAAATAGTACTGCAGTAAGCATTGGGGTGCATGTATCTTTCTGAATTATGTTTTTCTCTGGATGTATAGCTAAACCTAGCAGTTATAATTTTGTACATAATATGTGAAGCCTTTTCTGAATAGCAGCTCTCTAAGGTGTTCTAATAAAACCATGGATTATAGGTTAAGTTGAAAAAAGTCTATAATATAAATAGGGTAAGCAGATAAGTAAGCAAAATCATGGCAGGAATATAATCAGAAAATAATCTTGCTTCCTCCATAATTATTGTATGGTAGTACAGTAATTTTGTCTGCTACTTTTAAAAATGCTTTCCAATAGTTAACAAATACTAATGGGTTCAGCCAGAAGAAAGTACTTGTTCATTATTATGTTTATAACAGGTGAATGTTAGGGATCTTTTATATTTCCTGAATAATTATGTTTTAAGACCTTAGCATTTGTAAGAGTATTCATTTGATTCTTGTTTTACTTTACCAACACACATTAATTTACAGTTTAGCAAGAATTACCATTGAGACCAGTTTTAACAGTCCTTTGGTAATCCCTATTTTCTTATTAGAAGTATCTCACATTGAAAGCTTTTTGAAAATAGCTCACGAGTTGCTATTTTTTCCCATTAGTTGTATATGTCATACCAATGACTAAAATATGTGTTTATGATAAAATTTCAGGTATTAACCATTCTCTGTAAACTCAACCCCTGGAAATATTCACTGTTGATAGCTTGGAGTACTATTTTCAATTGCTGTATTTTTATTTAAAATCTTTTCTCTTTCTGGTGGATCAGAGATAGGGGTACCCTATTTCTACTTTGCTCGGTGGTACTTTCTTCTAGGGAATTTTCGGGCATTTTTTTCTGCTGAGTTAACTGGTAATTTATTACTATGGTCAGGATTTTTGTTCCTGGTTTTGGTGTTTCTACCTTTTTATGTTTNCAGAGTCTAAATTTAGTAGACCTCCTCTCGTTGAACCGAAACCAAGTAAGGATATTTTGTCAGTGTCTGGTAGCTCCAGAGCTTACTTAGCTTTATAAAATATCATTGCTTGTTACTTGCTTTCAGAAAGTTAAGTCATCTTGGATTGTGTTACTGTTGTTGCAGATGTCATTGTATTACAGTGGAATATTATCCATATTTGTGATGTATTACATAGAGGTGGGGTTTTAGGGGTTTTGCCCATAGTTTTTCTCTGATTTTATTTGGCTGAAGATGGTTTTTAAAATCTATTTACTTGGTCTCAGCAAACTAAGTAATTGGAGAGCAGGGGGACAAAAAGTGAGTTGAAAAATCAGGGGAAGGAGATTCAGAGTAGGGTTTAGCTGCTGCAGTGGGTAATACACTCCCGTGTCTCCACTAATGTGCCACTTGAAAGGAGTTTATTTTTTGAGTAGAATATGGAAAATAGTAGTATTTTTTCCTTCTAAATGTGTTTGTTTATATATATATTTGATCCTTTGTTACCAAAAATAAATTGCTGTTTTTGTTGGGCTTTTCTGTTCACTGCATTTTGTAATGCTAAACACCATGGTGGGAAAAAGTGTGTATGCACTCACCTTCGTTTATCCAGCAGCCCCATACATAGATGGAGGATATATTTGTGTTTATGTGTGTACNGTTACCAAAAATAAATTGCTGTTTTTGTTGGGCTTTTCTGTTCACTGCATTTTGTAATGCTAAACACCATGGTGGGAAAAAGTGTGTATGCACTCACCTTCGTTTATCCAGCAGCCCCATACATAGATGGAGGATATATTTGTGTTTATGTGTGTACGTACATACACACGTACGTATTGATACCGAAAGCAATCAGCCATCTCTTTGTCTCATTACTCTATTCAGTTCTGACAATCAATTTTTTTTCCAGCATCTTTTTCTTACAGTTTCTTTACAATGTGTGAGTTTCTGTTCTACAGCAGAATGAATCAGCCGTGCATATACATGTATCCCCTCCCTTTTGGACTTCCTTTCCCCTCAGGTCACCACAGTGCCTTAAGCAGAGTTCCCTGCATTAAGCTATACGGTGTGATCTCATGGTGTGTGTGCCGTGCATGCTCAGTCGTGTCTGACTCTTTGTGACCCCATGGACTGCAGCCTGCCAGGCTCCTGTATCCACGGAATGCTCCAAGCAAGAATACTGNTTCCCCTCAGGTCACCACAGTGCCTTAAGCAGAGTTCCCTGCATTAAGCTATACGGTGTGATCTCATGGTGTGTGTGCCGTGCATGCTCAGTCGTGTCTGACTCTTTGTGACCCCATGGACTGCAGCCTGCCAGGCTCCTGTATCCACGGAATGCTCCAAGCAAGAATACTGGAGTGGGTCACCATTTCCTACTCCAGGGGATCTTCCCAACCCAGGGATCGAACTCGCATCTCTTGTTTCTTCTGCATTGGCAGATGGATCCTTTACCACGGCACCACCCGAGAAGCTCTCATTAGTTATGGGGTCGCACAGAGTCGGATACGACTGAAGCGACTTAGCAGCAGCAGCAGCAGTGTATATATGTCAGTCCCAATCTCTTAATTCATTCCACCTTCTCCTCCCCCTTGGTATCTGTATGTTTCTTTCCTATGTCTGTGTCTGTCTTCCTGTTTAGCAAAGAACTTCATCAGTGTAATTTTTCTAGATTTCACAAATAAGTGATATTATACAGCATTTGTTTTTCTATTTCTGACTTAATTCACTATGTATGACGATCTCTAGGTCCATCCACATCTCTGCGAATGGCACAGTTTTGTTCCTTTTTATGGTTAAGTAATATACCATTATATATATGTACCGCATCTTCTTTATCCATTCCTTTGTTGGTGGACATTTAGGTTACTTCCATGTCCTGGCTATTGTAAATAGTACTGCAGTAAGCATTGGGGTGCATGTATCTTTCTGAATTATGTTTTTCTCTGGATGTATAGCTAAACCTAGCAGTTATAATTTTGTACATAATATGTGAAGCCTTTTCTGAATAGCAGCTCTCTAAGGTGTTCTAATAAAACCATGGATTATAGGTTAAGTTGAAAAAAGTCTATAATATAAATAGGGTAAGCAGATAAGTAAGCAAAATCATGGCAGGAATATAATCAGAAAATAATCTTGCTTCCTCCATAATTATTGTATGGTAGTACAGTAATTTTGTCTGCTACTTTTAAAAATGCTTTCCAATAGTTAACAAATACTAATGGGTTCAGCCAGAAGAAAGTACTTGTTCATTATTATGTTTATAACAGGTGAATGTTAGGGATCTTTTATATTTCCTGAATAATTATGTTTTAAGACCTTAGCATTTGTAAGAGTATTCATTTGATTCTTGTTTTACTTTACCAACACACATTAATTTACAGTTTAGCAAGAATTACCATTGAGACCAGTTTTAACAGTCCTTTGGTAATCCCTATTTTCTTATTAGAAGTATCTCACATTGAAAGCTTTTTGAAAATAGCTCACGAGTTGCTATTTTTTCCCATTAGTTGTATATGTCATACCAATGACTAAAATATGTGTTTATGATAAAATTTCAGGTATTAACCATTCTCTGTAAACTCAACCCCTGGAAATATTCACTGTTGATAGCTTGGAGTACTATTTTCAATTGCTGTATTTTTATTTAAAATCTTTTCTCTTTCTGGTGGATCAGAGATAGGGGTACCCTATTTCTACTTTGCTCGGTGGTACTTTCTTCTAGGGAATTTGCGGGCATTTTTTTCTGCTGAGTTAACTGGTAATTTATTACTATGGTCAGGATTTTTGTTCCTGGTTTTGGTGTTTCTACCTTTTTATGTTTTTTAAGAGCTTGACAACAACATGTATTTGTGTAGGGCTGTGCAGATTTTTTGGCCTGTTCAAAGGTATATCAACCTTGCATGGAAAGGTTCTAGAAAGGTTGAAGACTTTGCCCAAGTTGGCTAATGTGTAGCAAAGGCATAATTTGAATGCCTTCTGATTACTCATGTCCTGGGGTGAACTCATCTGATCCTATAACTTGAAATACTGTCTGACTTCTGATGATTCTCAGATTTGTATTTCCAGCCCTGACTTCCCCCCTGAGATTCAGACTTGTAAATCCAACTGCTCTCTCTTCCTCCTCACCCTTCCCTTACTTCTCTCCTCCCCCCTCCTGCTCTCCTTCCGCCTGCCTTCTCTTCTTCCTCTTCCCCACCCCACCCCCCTCTTCTCCTTCTTCGCGTCCACTTTGATGATATCTCAAACTTGACTTCACAGTAAAGAGGATCCTTGCTGGCCCTATGCCAGTCTTGTTTCTCTCAAGATCTTTTCCTTCTTAGCTAATGGTATCTGCTGCTGCTGCTGCTGCCAAGTCGCTTCAGTTGTGTCCGACTCTGTGCGACCCCATAGACGGCAGCCCACCAGTCTCCCCTGTCCCTGGGATTCTCCAGGCAAGAACACTGGAGTGGGTTGCCATTTCCTTCTCCATCATTAGCTACTTATTTGGTCAAGCAAAATCTTGAAATAATCCTGTTTGTCTCTTTCTCAAGCTTGACATTGAAACTGAGCCGGACCTGTGGGGTTCCTGGGCATGGAAACTTGTCGGTGTCCCCCATTTCTAGTTTGTTAGGGACAGACTCCAGCTTCCAGGACCTTCCCTGAATTTCAAAGGGCAGGTCCAAACAGCTGCTAATCAGGGCAGAGAGGGGGATGTGAAGACAAAGGAGGACCAGTCAGGAAACAAGAGTGAAGCCTTGGGGCAGGGCCCCGGTTCCACCTTGCAAGATATGCATAACAACATCTTCGTGCCTTGAAACTCAAAAAACCCCCAACAAATGAAAAGTGTTAGTATTCTTCATGCCAGGCTGAGGGAACCAGAGAAGCTCATCAAGAAAAAGGAGACCACTTGGGACCAGATTAAAGCGAGCAGGCCCTGCACACACCCTAATCTTAACAGCAACTCCGCTCTGCTCTGGAACCATTGCTATGAAACTCCTCACCCAAGCCTCCCAGGTTGGGACACACAGTTTTCAAGGGCAGGAGCCCACTGTGTTTCCCTGTGCCTGGCAAAGCAATAGAACTATTCTTTTCTACCATCACCCCAAACTCTGTCTCTGAGGTTCAATTTGGCACCAGTGCCCAGAGGCCGAGTTTTTGGCATCAACAGTGCAAAACCTGGGCTTCCCAGGTGGCGCTAGTGGTGAAGAATCCGCCTGCCAATGCGGGAGACACAGGAGATGTGGGTTCGATCCGTGGGTCGGGAAGATCCCCTGGAGGAGGGCGTGGCAACCCACTCCGGTGTTCTTGCCTAGAGCATCCTATGGTTAGAGGGGCCTGACTGGCTGCCGTCCACAGGGCTGCAGAGTTGGGCACGACTGAAGCAGCTTGGCGTACACGCAGACCTGTTTTTTCATCAGCCTACTTTTGTCTCTTTCCTGGCTCTCACAGGTCACTTGTTCCAACTAGTTTCCCGGCTTCCGCTCTGTTCTCCATTACCTTGTTTCGTTTTTTCACTGTGTTTAACACTATAAGATTATTATTTGTTATGGATTTGTTGCTTGTCTCGATTTTTCTAGAATGTAAGCATTGCAAGGCAGAAAACTGTTTCGTTAACTGCTGAATCCCCAAGGCCTAGAAAGAGCACTGCTGGCAGTAGTGAATTTCATGTTGAATGAATGGGCAAATACGTCAATGAAAGGAAGAAATCTGGCGCTTTTCAGTGGTTGAGGATTCAGGAAAAATTACTCCTTTGCTAGTTTTATCGGGGCTTTTTGGTAAAGTGTTAAGAGACTTTAATACTGTGTTCTTTAGCTTTATATTAGAATCTTACAATCTCAAATATTTGATTTCATTTGAGCCTTGGTGCATGCATCTTGTGCTCCCTGAGATATTTGAGAGGTTTTCTGTGGAAACCTAAAATGAAACCGATTACTTATTTTCTGGAAAAAGCCTGGCTCAATAAATGAAGGGAAAGAAACTGTTGCTAGTTGAGAGAAGCATTATCTCTTTCCTGGCTCTCACAGGTCACTTGTTCCAACTAGTTTCCCGGCTTCCGCTCTGTTCTCCATTACCTTGTTTCGTTTTTTCACTGTGTTTAACACTATAAGATTATTATTTGTTATGGATTTGTTGCTTGTCTCGATTTTTCTAGAATGTAAGCATTGCAAGGCAGAAAACTGTTTCGTTAACTGCTGAATCCCCAAGGCCTAGAAAGAACACTGCTGGCAGTAGTGAATTTCATGTTGAATGAATGGGCAAATACGTCAATGAAAGGAAGAAATCTGGCGCTTTTCAGTGGTTGAGGATTCAGGAAAAATTACTCCTTTGCTAGTTTTATCGGGGCTTTTTGGTAAAGTGTTAAGAGACTTTAATACTGTGTTCTTTAGCTTTATATTAGAATCTTACAATCTCAAATATTTGATTTCATTTGAGCCTTGGTGCATGCATCTTGTGCTCCCTGAGATATTTGAGAGGTTTTCTGTGGAAACCTAAAATGAAACCGATTACATATTTTCTGGAAAAAGCCTGGCTCAATAAATGAAGGGAAAGAAACTGTTGCTAGTTGAGAGAAGCATTCAGTTTGCCATTCAATAGAGAATTAAAAGAGAAAAAGAGAAAAGTGAATGCAGAACATCTTTATTTGCTTTGAACTGCCCTTCTTCCAGTAAGGTTAACTTTGAATAAAGAGGAAATTGATGTTGGGCTGATTAATAAACTTAAAGGACTAAAGATCCAGAAACGTTATATTAAGGAAAAACCAATGACTCTATTAAGAAATGCAAAGCAAAATGAGGAAAAGGTGGGGAGAGATTGATTGGTTATTCTATATTTGGTGTAATGGAAAATTTTTTTTTGAAGCAGCAATATCTGGGCTTTGATTCTAATCTTGCTGCTAGCTGGCCACATATACTTGGGCACATGGCTTCTGGAATCTAGGTTTGTTATCTCTGTTGGAGGTTTAGTATGTTTATATGTGCTGAATCTTGAGAAAAAATTCTTAGAAGAAAAAGTATGACATAAATGCAATGCATTGGTATTATTTTTAATGCTAAAATGCTGTGATAAGATATAATTTATAAGTATAAAAGGTACAAATTTTTAAAAACTTGTTTTTCTTTTTTTCCCCTTCCAGTTTTAGTGAGATATAATTGATGCACCTGTGACTCAGCGGCAAAGAATCCACCTGCAATGCAGGAGACACAAATTTGATCTTGTTGGGTTGGGAACATCCCCTGGAGAAGGAAGTGATAACCCACTCCAGTGTTCTTGCCTGGAAAATCCTATGGACAAAGGATTCTGGCGGGCTACAGTCCATGGGGTTGCAGAAGAGTCAGGCACAACTTAGCGACTAAACAAGAACTGTGTAAGTTTAAGGTATACAGCAAATTATTATTGCACACATCATCAAATTATTACCATAGAAGTTTAGTGAGCGTCTGTCATCTCATATGGATATAAAATTAAAGAAAGAGAAAAATGAAAAAAAAAATCTTCCTTCTGATGAGAACTCTTAGGATTTACTCTCTTAACAACTTTCATGTATAACAACAGTTCAGTTCAGTCCCTCAGTCGTGTCCGACTCTTTGCGACCCCATGAATCGCAGCACACCAGGCCTCCCTGTCCATCACCATCTCCCGGAGTTCATTCAGACTCACATCCATCGAGTCCGTGATGCCATCCAGCCATCTCATCCTCGGTCGTCCCCTTCTCCTCCTGCCCCCAATCCCTCCCCGCATCAGAGTCTTTTCCAATGAGTCAACTCTTCACATGAGGTGGCCAAAGTACTGGAGTTTCAGCTTTAGCATCATTCCCTCCAAAGAAATCCCAGGGTTGATCTCCTTCAGAATGGATTGGTTGGATCTCCTTGCAGTCCAAGGGACTCTCAAGAGTCTTCTCCAACACCACAGTTCAAAAGCATCAATTCTTCAGCGCTCAGCCTTCTTCACAGTCCAACTCTCACATCCATACACGACCACAGGAAAAACCATAGCCTTCCTTAGTCGGCAAAGTAATGTCTCTGCTTTTGAATATGCTATCTAGGTTGGTCATAACTTTTCTTCCAAGGAGTAAGCAAGGAGTAAGCATCTTCTAATTTCATGGCTGCAGTCACCATCTGCAGTGATTTTGGAGCCCCCCAAAATAAAGTCTGACACTATTTCCACTGTTTCCCCATCTATTTCCCATGAAGTGATGGGACTGGATGCCATGATCTTCGTTTTCTGAATGTTGAGCCTTAAGCCAACTTTTTCACTCTCCACTTTCACTTTCATCAAGAGGCTTTTTAGCTCCTCTTCACTTTCTGCCATAAGGGTGGTGTCATCTGCATATCTGAGGTTATTGATA